>OMLC01066174.1:0-22257 GCA_900302585.1 Regalecus glesne | reverse complement strand
CGTAGACAGAGAGAGAGAGAGATGGAGAGAGGCAGAGAGAGAGACAGAGAGAGACAGAGAGAGAGAGAGAGAGAGAGAGAGAGAGAGAGAGAGAGAGAGAGAGAGTCCCAGGTCTCTTACATAGTACAAACTCTACCAGCTGAGCCACTTGGGTGCCTCAATAATATGGCCTTTATGGCCTGTATATAGAATAGAATGGAACGAGGCTGTGGTAGCTCAGGGGTAGAGTCTACAACCTAGAGGTCAGAGGTCACGGGTTCGATCCCACGGTGGGGTGTCAGGAAAGGCCATTTGGCCGTAATCCCTCATACTTGGGTAAATATGGGGCATATGATATAAAGCACTTTGAGTGGTCGCCAAACTAGAACACCAGTTTATGAAAACGAGTCCATTCACCGGTAGAATAGCACAGAGCAGAATAGAGTGGATGGATATCTAAAAGGAGACCTGGTTGACATTACAAGACACGAACATGATGCTCGACCCATTTACATACATGGTTCAAGTAATTACCAGCTCCAAAGGCAATGATTGGTTCTTAAGGTGTTGAAATTCTTCATGCCAGCCGTGACGATCGGGGATCTCAGGAGTAGTCCTGAGAATGTCGGGCAGAGTTAATCACCATTAAGCTCATTGTCTGCTTTAATCGATCCCTGACAACAAATATGCTTTATTGGCTGGCTCTGAATTAGCTTTGTTTATGACATCGGGGTGCATTGATTTGAAGCAAATGACTCTGCGCTCCAGCCATATCCAGACACTACGATGGGTCCTGTTGAGCCATCGGGGACTGATTATTGATGAGCCTGTAAATGTTCTAGTTGTTTTAATTGATCAGCCGTGGCGCTGGCAGGCTGTAAGTTAAAGGGTGCAAGAGGGCTGCAAGGCAAGGAACTTAAGAGCCATTAGGCACAAGCGAGTGCACAGTTGTTGATGTCAGATTATTGTAGCTGGTCAAGCCTTAAAAAAAAAAAACACTGATTGCTGTGATTATCTTTTCACCGGGAGCACTCGCAGAGCACTGACACCGGCAAAACGTTTAAGAGATGTCCAGAATGGATTGATTGTAACTGGAGAAGGTCCCTCTGACCACCACAGATCAATGTGCCACTGCATACCAGGGCAGCCGGCGTACTACTGAAAGCAGGTCTCTGCGTCTGGATCTACCCCAACACCGTTAACCCCTGGCTTGTGGACCCATAGGCCAACAGGGGAACGCTCCCGGTTAGGGAGTCATCCTAACTAGGGTTACGCAGGTCTGTGTCACGGCAGGTGCAACGCAGGGTGACGGGAAAGAAGGGGGAGGAGTCAGAAGCAGGTGATTTTTGGGAGAGTGATCCAGTTCAGTGACTTACCGAACAAGATGGTGGTTCAAAGGCTTATGGAGATGGTGGAAACCAGAAAACCAAGTCGATCTGACGAGGAGGGAGTAAGAATCAAAGTCGGCTAAACAGGCATGGTTCCAAACAGGCAGGTAGGTAGCAGGTCTGAGGTGAACAGAGACTAGAGAACAAGACATGAAGCACGTGGCAGCTTAACAACCTGGAGCTTACGGGAATAAAGGGGCTGTTTAGAGAGAATGAGTGGCAGTGAGGAGTGGGTGGACTAGGGCCAGGTAAATGTAAGACTGATGAGAAATGGGTACAGGTATGTAGCTGAGGCAAGGGGGGAACGTTTGAGGGCATCTGGTGGACAGCTTGAGGATGGCAGATATGGGAAAGGTGTGTGTGTGTGTGTGTGTGTGTGTGTGTGTGTGTTTGTGAAGACACATGGGGCTCACAGAAGGCAAACACCGAGGTACAGAGAGTGAAAATAGGCCCGAATCATGGGATTGTAACTGTTCTGTATTTTTACATCTGGCACATACACGAGGTCGTAGCCTCCATCACCGCGGGGAACCTGAAATTATAGTTTAGGCGGCACGTTGGCTCAGTGGTTAGCACTGTTGTCTCACAGAAAGAGGGTCCTGGGTTGGGATCCCAGGCCATCTCAGGTGCTCTGGTTTCCTCCCAGCAGTAAAGAGACATGCATGTTAGGGTTAATACTCCTGCCTGTGCCCCTGAGTAAGGCACTAGGACAAAAGAAGTGGAGTCGGTCCCCTGGGCACTGCTGCTGCTCACTACTCTTGTACAACAGGATGGGTTAAATGGAGAGGACAAGCTTCATTTTGCGTATGGACAATGACACATTAATAAAGTTTCTTCTTTCTTCTTCTTCACAGATCACAAAATAGCTCACAAGAGCCCTACTGGGTGTTTTTCCATCAGCAGCCACCTCAGTGAGTGAAGTGGCATTTTGCCAATGTGACCTAGGAAACTCGTCAAGATGTCCAGACATCGACGGCTGTCCTTCAAATCATGGGGTTGAGGTTAAAATTTTACATGTTTCTATCACAGTAAAATGAAGCAGTATCAGGTGAAATGAAGTTGTATCCATCTCGATGGAGCACATTCCCATTCCCATCCCTATCCTTTAAAATTGGGGCATAGGTACGGAAGGGACGAAGTTATTTCGGCGAAGGCCAGTTTTATGTCCCCTGTTTCCATTTTTTTTATTTTTTTTATTTTTGCTCCAAGGTAAATTCGGCTTGAGTGACAGAACATTGCAAAATGCCAAAGTTGGAGGGAGCTTTTAAGTGGAGGGAGTTTCAGTGTGCAGGACTGACACTGACTGATTTGGAAAATGTCAAGCAGTTATCTTGAGCAACAAGAGACACCATCATAACTGGAGAGGCTCACTTTCAAGTAGTTGTTGAAAGAGGAGATATCTGGGGGAAAAAAAAAATGTTTCATCTATCTTTCCATTCTGCCTGCGTCCACAATTCTGAAGATGTCCACACTTATGTTTTCGGAATGATAGATATAACCTTGATATTCCCGATTCCTTGAAACACACGATAGGGAAAAATATCTGCTCAAACTTTGGATGCCAGGTAGAAAAAGCGTGTTCGACGACACTGCTGCTGTCACCGAGTTGTCAGAATACAGTGATGCTGACAATTGATTCATGTGCAAATGTCTCCATTCTGCGGATTGCAGTCAGAGCAAATAAAACTCACTTCTACCTCTGGGAGAGTGACAGGATGCAGTGAGTCGAGACAACAATGCTGTCACAAACAGCTGTCTGCACTGACAATTATCAACTTTATTTATCGACGATGATCGGGCACAGCAGCCTCACGGAAAGCCGAGTCTAAACAAGGGATGTCCTCTCTGGTCGGACAGCTGCGATGATGCACGACACAGCTGTCAATCATGCGCCGCCGTATCAAAGGCCGCGCGTCGCATGTAGAAGAAGAAACCGTGACGCCTTTGCATTACCTTTACCATCTTGAAAGAGAAAAGAGCCTCTATTAAAGCGTGACGGGGAATGTAAAGATCCAGATATAGATATATATATACCCCGGTCATACAAAGGCAATCTTTGCATAAAATAGCTTTTTAAAAAAAAACAACATCCAGTGATGAAGAGCAATGGTGTTAACGCGGATATGCGCTCTGAGGATAATGTTGGCTGTATCTTAAGAAAGTCAGAGCGTAGGCTGACACTTTGAGTGGCTTATGTGCCACAGATGCAGTGCCCTGTGGTTAATTTAATGATCTCTCTATCTCAAACCCCTTGGAAAGGTGAAGGTAATATCACTTGTAACCGTACTTGTGTGGCAGGGAGCAGGGGGTGGATGTGACTTGACTGTGGGGGACGTGCGTTAATCCCGGTAGCTAAACAGCGCTCTCCTTCCTCCAGAAGCAATGGCCGCTACGTGTGTCATCATATCTTCGCCGTGCCCCACTGCTACCTATTAGATAAGGAGGTTACACCGTTGGTTCACTGCTATTAGTGTCAGACCTATCCAAAGAAGTTAATTTGTATTAGCGGATACACGCAGCATGTCTTGCTCTCACACCCTATGGGATATTCACATACCGAGGGCCACCAGCTGATTCGGGTAACAAGGTTTTCCAAAGAATAAATATTTAGCTTGAAGCAGCTTGACAGGGGTGCAGGATAAGGAGCATGTATTGGATTTATGTAAGATTATATTAGATTAAAGAACTTTAATGAACCCTGTGGGAGAAACAAACGGATGCACCAACAGGCAGATCCTCAGGACGGTGACATAGATGAGGAAAAACTATTTATGAGCGTTTGGGATTGGATGCTAAAGTTTTGTATTCACGCTTCTTTTTGTTTCTCCCTTTCCTTTCAGGAAACAGAATTTTGAGTTCCACAGAGATTCCCAAATAGTCCAGATGATCTGATTCAAATTCTTTTCATTTTTTGACTACCTGGATTATTGAGCATGAACCGATGTATTGAACCATTTGGGCATTTGTAGCCTGGAGCCTGTATGTAAGTATACCTAATAGCTTTAGGGGTTTTGCAAAACTCGTAAATTGCTTTACAGGTAGTTTTGTGTTATGATCCAAAATTACACCAGAGTTCTATCAAACACAGTCTAGGTTACCTCGGAAATTAACTTGGCATCATTACCTGGATTAATTTATACAACAGTTAGTTGAGATCAGGCATTGTGATTGGCTTAGAGGTATTCTAATGAGTACCATTATCTCCTGATAATGCACTTGGAACAAAATAAAACTGTCTTTGATGTGTCCCTGTGCTGTGTTTATAGTTTAAAGTATTGATCAATATTATACCCATCATGGTATAACATACTTTTCCTAGATCACCAACTTGCCATGGTGGAGAAGCCTGCCTGTTCTAATGATTCCCAAGAGCCATGCTGTCTAGAGCTTGGCTCTTGGAAGGGTCACCCAAGGCAGAAAGGTCGAGCGGGAGGTGCCAAATGAATTGCAATCCAACAAAGACCTCGACAGCAGAACTGTCTCCAGGTGGGTGTCTCTGGCACCGAAGGCAGATGAAGGCTGACACAGAGGGTGGTGCCCAATTGTCTTGGTTCTCCATGCCATTGGATTCTGGCCACCACCTGCCAAGGACCATGTGGTGGCTGCAGGCGCATTAGCCTCTCCAAGTAAAAGCTGTCATATGCAGGTGTCTTCTCATAAGGATGCTCCAAAGGACCTAGAGGGAGGACAGTCATACTCAATCAAATCACCATATCACCACAATGATGATGATGATGATGATGATGATGATGATGTCAGTACTGCCAATCAAAATCCCCTGATTGTCAAATATGCCCCCTTATATTTATAAGGGAGAAGGCATATCCCATGTGTGCTCTTGTTCTAATTTACAGGCAATTACAATTTAATTGCCAATTGGTTGGGTGCAGGCAAGAAAGATCATGACTATCAGTGGGCACAGGCCAGAAAGTTCGAGTTCATCCCTTGAAAAGGTAAAGAAATGGAGCAGGAGTCTGTCAGTCACTTATGACCAAGATACAGCAAGATGTGATACTTTTAATACAAGACCTGTTCATTGTATCATTCCCTTATAAAAGCTGACCCTTTCTCTACTACATGATTCGATTTAAAATCAAAGCCACTTTAATGAAATGTGTTCACTGCATTTAACCCATCTTATTGTATAGGAACAGTGAGCAGCTGCAGCGCCCGGGGACCAACTGCAGTTCTTTTTCCGATTGCTTTGGTCAGGGGCACCGGCAGGAGTATTGACCCTAACATGCATGTCTTTTTAATGGTGGGGGGAACCAGAGCACCCGGAGGAAACCCACACAGACACAGGGAAAACATCCAAACTCCACACAGAAAGGACCTGGGACTCGAAACCAGGACCTTCTTGCATTGAAGCAACAGTGGGCCTCCGTGCCACTGACAGGAAAACATGGTAGCCTAACTGTTGTCATTTGTAATAGGATGGGAAGATGTTTGGGTACTTCTGGGGTGGCTTTTCCTTTGTGTATATTTCCATTTTCTGCCTTATCACGCTGTGTCATTAGGTGCCTACGGAAATGGTTTTCTCTGGGGCTTTCCCTCATCCGAATCAAGCGTCTAAGGACAGTGAGTACATACATGATCATTTCCACTATTTATGCATTTTAACTATAGTTAAGGACTTGAAACAAATATGAATTGACTTTAAATAACGGCACAATTCAGGTCGAACTATTGTATTGGCAGAAACCAAATAAACTTCCAACTTGAATTCTTTTCATAATTATTATCTCATTTTATATATTTTTTTCTTTAATGATATAACTATAATTTTAAAAAAATCAAGTTGTGGTGTGATAGAAATAATAAACTAAGTTGTGCTTTACCATTAGATTTGATAATACTGTTAATAGCTTTTACTGCTGTTTTCAGTCTTGCTCCCGCAACCACATTACAATAATGCTAAAATTTCACAGTAAAGCACTCTCTGTTGTATATTTTTGCCTAAATAATAGAAAATCCAAGGGGGATTTTTCTCAGTTACCACCTTGTTAATATATCTATGTTGATATGTCTACCTTTCATTAATAAGTTTACTTCACTTGACCTACAACCCTTGTTAAACACAGCTAGTTAGCTAAACCAAGATGTACGTTCCCTCACCTCTGTGTGTTCGGTTTCGAATAGATTAGCTAGTAAATAGGTTTGCCGTCGGTTAAAATCCACATTGGGTTATGGTTAGGGCTTGGTAGGAGTTGAGGTGAAGTCAGATTAAGTCAGGTTAGGTTAAATTTACATAAACCCAGTGAAATAGGGTTGAGAGAAAATAGGACTGAGGGAATATAGACATGCTCTCCCATTTACAGCCAACTAAACTGTCTGTGTCACTATGATTACCTAAGTCAAAGTCAACATTTGCCAATTAGTCAGCATCGATGAGGACAAAGATGAACCATTCTGTCCTTTTGCTGATGACAGTTTTGGGAATGTGGTGCTGGTTTGTGATGAAACATCAAGAGTCCCTGCTGCCAGCTTAAAGATATATTGTTAATGTGATGTATGTGATTTAAGATGGTAGGGTAATGGAATAAACTAGTCATAATTGTGACACAGTGTGTTTGAAAAGATGGGGAAATATTAGCCACCCTTTTGTATTTGAAGTTGTTGAAAGCTAAGGTTGCAAAAATAACGCAATTACTTTGTCACTAAACCTGTATAATTATGTTATTAGTTATTTTACGGTGATTTTTAAAAATCGGCTAAACCTGATTATCAGCAGATGGCGCTCTAGGGATTATTCTATGTCATTTGGCTAGTACCTTAAGAGTAGAAGAAGTATACGGTACTCGACGAGGGAATTTGGATTTACATGAGACAGCGCTTCTGAAGAAATTGTTTTCATTCCAACTGGTTAGCAGACTATAAATAGAACATTCGAAACACACTTTAAAGCATACTTTAATCGAAGGAATGTTTATAGTGAAGTAGTTTTGTAGTGCACCATTGTAAAGATGGAGCGCAAATGGTTGTCTGGATTGTGATGCTAATGTCAATCGTCGCTAGCATACTAATGTTACAGGCTTTATCCCTATGTTGTCCCTTCAAAGTTATTAGGCCCAAAAGGGGTTTCAAATAAGACTTAACGCAATATTTGCTGTGGATTCCTTCTATTTTAATTTCTGAATATACTTTACAAAGAAAACTGAGTCTCCATACAGGGTAGGGCAAGGCTGGGTTAACAATGACCAACATTGCTACTGTGCCCTTTCGGCGTAGCAATGGAGGCTGTAAAAGCTGTGGTGACTGTCAAGAAAATAGCTCAAGCGAATGAGCTTGAAAAAAGATGGATAGTAATGGGTGATTACGACATTTTGTATGGATTTTCAATGGCATTCGAGGGGATTTTATTAGTTATGATGGGATAGGATATAGTAGAAAGGAGAGAAGCAGTGTATCTAATTGTCGAATGTACTTCACTTTGGATGTAAAGCTTCCGCTCGTTGAAAATTGACTGAATTGAATGCCACTTTATTTGATCATTGCATACATACATTTACATTTGTCCTCTGCATTTAACCCATCCCATTGTAAAGGAGCAGTGGGTAGCTGCAGCCAGAGACCAGTTGGGGATTCGGTGTCTTGCTCAAGGACACTTCTGTAGGAGCTGGGGATGAGCCAGGAACCTTGCGTTTACTAGACAACCTGCTCAACAATGCCGGTAAGTGATGAGTAAATTTGGGTATGCATGAGAGAAAGAGTGCTTCTGACATCAATTGTGTTTTCATATTCCCTATAGAACTTTGAGAAAAAATACATTATACTATTGTGAGGTAAGGGTCAATATTACTCGTGCAACGTAATGCTACTCAGCTACTCACTGCTCATGGTCTAAACTCTCTGTGATGTAATTTCCTCCCAATGAGCTGCTTTCCTTGTGCTCTGATTGCCAATGTTGCTGATTGGCAGAGTGATGCAAAGGGATTCCTCAAGGGAATGCAAAAACGTTTGGAGAGCTAAACTATCTGTGAATGCATTCAAAGTTTTGTGAGAGAACTCAAAACTATATATATAACATTTTCCCCCCATGTTCCTTTGGAGGCTTCATACTGAACAAATAAGATAAGAAAATAGAAATGAGAACACAATTAGCTCAAAAATAGATAAAGAATTTATCAAAATTAAGGACGTAGAGTTGTATTTACTGACTGTGCAAAATTATAGTAATGGTTAAAAACAGTGTTAGCAACTGCAGAAGGCTGCTGTTAAGTCCACATCATAATTGTTAAAACAAACTTTTGGGCTTTCTGTCTAGAGGCTTTTTTAGCACATTCATTGCTCTTGTCAAGATTGTTGAAAAAAAGCCTATTTTACTAGTACATCATATTCCAACTATCCACACATGATTAACAGGGGGCATAGGGTTTTGTATAGCTCTTATCTTTCTTTAAGCATTTCAAGGACTGAATACTGTGAAGAGCATATGTATGCTGCATATAAAGTGATTTCTCTGATTACAAGGTATTCCCATTCTCTTCATGATTTACTCTTATTTGCCATCTGTTCCTTGGCAATGCAATGCAAATAATTTCCCAAATTACAGGTCAAATGCCTATATTGTGTTCTAGAGTAAGTGATAATCAAACAATGGGGACCAAAGACAGAAGAAGTGGGATTTAATTTCCTTATTCAAATCAGCAGGTGGGGGATTTGATTTAGCCATTCAGCCTTTTTTACTATGATGCAAAAATCTATCCCATGATGTATCATAAATAGGAAAGAATACCTATCTTTGCGTAATAAAAGGAGCTGTTGTTGAAAGTATTCCTTTTTCTAAAACAGAGGGAATCAAACAATAATTAACCACTGTTCGTGAATGCATTTCCTTGGTTTATTGAATGGAAAAGCCTGAATTGTTGGATCAAATGTCAGAAGTAGAATATTTTTGTTAAGCATGCCAGCAACTGATGTACGATGCCAACCCCCTGGTTGTTATTCAGCCCTCCAGCCCATTACACTGAGCAATGACTACCATGCTGCATTTTCAGTCATATCTTGCAGGTGTTACTTTCACTTTGTGGAGAGGCAGTAAGCTTGTTAGCAAGCTTAGTGAGCTGGACTGATATTTACATCTTAGATGTCACTGAGAGAAAGCTGCTCTAAGTAATGTGCATGTGTGGAAATACTGTCTGTAGTCTACACGCACGGCACAAGAAAAGGCTCTAAAGGCACCACTAGGAAAACCTGCATTATCTTTTAATTGTATATCATTATTCAGTTTCATTAAGGTCAAAGTTCTCACACTTCAGATATTTTGCTTCGAGGGGCATAGTACATATGAGCTGGTCAGGCCTCTCTTCCTGAAGTGATGCAGTTTTAATGACTAGAACACATGCTCTAGCAAATTGCTGATTTCCAGTATCTGCTGGCATGTGAAATTATTTGAAGGTTTGAGAAAAAGTAAAGGCTTCACTTTTTCCTTCTACAATTTCCAAAATTTCGAGGCTCATGCATGAAGAAGCAGCACTGTTGAAATAGTGTCACAGAAAGTTGAACCAGTTCATCTGGACACAAGGTTGTGTCCAGATGAACTGGTTCAACTTATTTGTGATTTCCTTACCAGAATAACTGAGCATACATAAAGAGACTGTAGAAATATTGCGCTGCAAATACATTATTGCACTGAAATATAATTACTTGATGCTCGGTTTGTTATGCAAATAATTGCGTTAGATGGCAATTAATTTGCGCAACCCTTAAAACACAATTTTAGTCTTGGTAGCCTCCAACTGGTTATAAACCAGATGATTGATCCAAGAGCTGCCAGCTGGACTCAGGTGATGCTGTCATGATCTTACATAGAACCTTTCATTGGCTGATAAAAGTCAGAAAAAATGTGTTTCCGCTTATGCCTATTAAAAAACAATATTCTGTCAATCATAGTTTTAGATTCATTATTATTCTTTATAAGAAATAAAATGTTGATTTATATGCATTCAAACTAATTTCATGATAAATGGTAATATTTCTCAATTATATTATTCAATTCATGCACAGATTTCTTGATGTCTCCATTTTTTTGACATTTACTAGGGCCTGTTTTTCTGATTTATATTAACTTATTGTACTATAGGTGCTTTTTAAAATATAATGGTATACATTGTCCCTCAAGTCTTTGTATGAGCCTTATTACCATTGATCAACGCTGTGGTAAGTCGCAGCCTGCTGAGAAAAGTTTGGCGTGGCAGAGTAAGGACCAAACACGGTTAATACATTGCACTTCAGCGACTTTTGTCTACAGCTATATAGATTGGTAAACAAATCATTCTCAAATTATGCCGGGATGGCTCATTTTCTTATTGAGTCCCAGGTGCCGCTATTTTAATCATTACCTAATTGTCTGGCTGCACTATCGACAGCAGAGAGACCTCCCACACTGATTCTGCTGACACTGGCAGGGGCCTCCAAGATCTGGGTTAACCTTTCGATGTCCATTGACGGTCCAGAGGCTGATGATGATTGATCGAGGTGGCCCTTGCTGTTAGATAATACCTAATCAGCGTTCGGAGTAATTTGTGTAAATGAGACCTTATTATTGATAGTGGGCAACTTTAAGGGCTTTCATGCACACTGAATTTGAACAGGGAATGGGTCAGCAATAAAACTTTACTGTTGTGTCTCATCCTTCTCCTGCAAGAGATTGGGGGCAGGCTGGGCAGCTGAACAGTTAAATGAGGGGTTGGTGGGAGAAGATGAGTTCTGAGAGTAAATACCTAGAGAATAAGCACAAGATAGCATGCACGTACCCACTTTGAGACGTGTAATTAGATTGTGATTGTTTCGTGGAATGACCACTCTTCTCACCAAACTTTTGTCACTGAGATTACCATCGCACCCAGTACCTCGAGTCATCACCCCCATAAGTCACTTTTTGATTGTTCGTAATCACCACAGAGATTTCTCTTTTCCATCTACATATTCTTCATAATGTGACTTGGATTCATTCTATTATGAGATTCTCTTATCTTAACAGAGCTATCTGTAATGAACCAAAGAAAAATGACTTCCCCTCCTGCTAAAACGGCTTACTTTTGAAAACCATCCTGTCAGCAACCTGGTAGAATAAAGTCCACCCACGGTATTAGAATAATACGGGGGCTTGACAGTATCATCTATGATATATATTATTTGAGAAAAAGAAAACTTTTAACAGTGACAAATACAAAATATGGTCAGAAAAGACTAGATCATAGTAGATTGGATTAATAATAATCATATACAGTACAAAAATACCGTAAAAAAGAAAAATGTTGGTCCCATTGTCTGTCTAATCGGACTTAACATTGAACATGGTGCTGGCTAAATTCAACACTGTTGAGTCGTACTGAGAGTATTAGGTATTGCTTGGATCTGAGATGTTGATGTTGGAGAATGAATGGTTGCCCCAAGGACATGGCCCGGTCCTGGCCCCTATAGATGGAGGCCTGTCACAGCTCCTGGCCTGGGCTCTGACATCACCATACCAGGCCTTGATGATGATTGATCATGTTGTTTTCTTCATTACTTTAAACCCAATCAGTGCTCGCTGTAATTTGAGTAATGATAGCTCATTATTGGCAATTGCCGAGTTTAAGGGCTTCTTAATTTTAGCAGACCAGTAGACCCTTAGGGACTGGAATAAGGGATCGATGATTTCTCACTATTTGCATACACGTAGATGGCCTTTAAATCTTATTCCAACTGTGGAGTTCAAATGAGTAGCATCTAATGGACACGGGAGATGTCATTCTGATTTGACTATACACTTACATGAGACATGCGAGACAGCGAATTGAAAAATGGTAAATAGACTAAGGCAGGCTGGGACTATTATATTTTTACGCATAATTTACAATTTGATTGGATCAATACATTACCAATAGGATTTAATGGTGTAAACATGCCAGAGGAAGAAAAAAAAAGCATACTTTTAGTCTCATTTCAATGTGATTAAGCTAAATGGCCATTAATTCAATGTTGAAAAAAATTATAATAGGTAAAAATTCAATAAAATTCAAAATGGTTGGGGGCTTTTCATTTCCCAGCACTTAATGAACAACTTGTTAAATACACAGTACTTCAATCACAGTGATTACTCTGGCACATGTACTTACATTGAGCAATGCAATCATTTCTAAACTTTCATCTGATCACCTGAAAAATGGCTGAAAATCCAATTTTATAATTTCACCTTAAGTCAAGGAGAAGGTGTGTGATTTTCATTTATTTATACATGAATTTTCCATCCTTTCAAACATGGTTTCTCAAGAAACCCATCACACAGTTTTCTAGTTCCCAACATGTAGCTATTTTATTATTTCTGAAGTATTAAATACAGAATTGTACAATAGGGTGGGTTAGATGTAAAGAACAATTTTCATTGTCAGAATATAATGACCAATTAAAGAGGCTTTTTGCATTCTGTAGAGATTAGCAGATTAGCAATTATTCCTGAAGTGATTGAAGAATTCTCTGCAAGATGACAAAAAGTAAAAATCTAAATTCATTCATATTTACGATATGCACTGGTACATATTTTAAATCTATTGTCAGCTTATGAAATAGAAATGATCTTTTTCTGGTCATATTTTGCATTTATTAGTAGTGTTCCACTTTATGAGGGGCTTTCTTGACACTTCCCAAAAAGCATGAGTCAGATCTTGAAAATATCAAAAAGTACCATAGATGATATTTTTATATTACTCTCTTAACTGAGGATTTAGTGGTAATGGATCTACTTATCTGATTAATGTTACTTTTTAATGAGCACAATCGGACACTGCGATTCTATAGTATTTTGCAATCACACTACAATGTAGAGTTTAATGGTATTTTTAGTTTGACCTTTGATCCACACATAGCTTGGCCCTATAGACAGAGTCCTCCCAATAATAGCGTGGGGTAGCAGTGACTGGAGGATATTTGAAGTTGTCATTGGATATTTGCCTGAAATGTGAGTGTGGGAATGAAAAGAAATTTGTTCCTAAGGCTTCAGGCACTGTATTTTAAGCACCAGCTGGACACTTGGAACCCTTGGCACATGTTAACTGTCATTAATAAGCCATCTTTGATCCCAACCATATAGACAATGCCAAGCATATGAAAGAATCAGTTAGAACGGTTAACAAAACAAGGACATGCAAATTACGAAATATTGCAACATGAATAAAATAACTAAGCTGTCAACAAAGTGAAAAGGCATAGATTTGAAAAATGTCACGCTTTCTAAACTATACTTTAACAGTGTTTCTTTTTTTTAAATCACTTGTAATAATATGAATAACAAATCCCACACATGGATTTCAGATTTGTATATCACAATTACAGGCCTTCTATGGCAGCAACCCAGTGGCAAGGTGTCTCAAAATCAAAATGCTTTGGTAGAGTAGATTGGGATCCTATATTCTTGGCTGAGGGAGCAAAGGAGCTCTGACCTTAGTAATGAATACTATAGAGTTGTTAAGCAAAACAATCAAAGCAGAGAGCATTTCCAATTTCACTTCATGCCAACAATCAATCATACGTCCAAAAATGAGACATTGCAATAAAAGCACCTGCAAAAGCATTAATGAGCCTTTCCAGTGCTAAGAGGCACAGATGCTAAGGGACACGCAGGCGAGGGGATTGTGAAGAAAGGTCATGCCACAACTTTACACAGTCTGATCAGAATCAATAGAAAATTTGGAGATAGAATATCAAAAGTCCTCATGGAATAGATGGCAGATAGGGTGATTCATCATGCTAACACTTTATTATTGCGCCTATTACTCCTAAGGCTACAACACATGTGCACTGGGAAATTTCAAAAGTTCAACATGGAATGAGAGAATGAAATAGTGTTGACAAAATACTAAATAAAAACGTGCATGTGTGTTAAAAGTAATTCTAATTTTAACATGAAAAAGATGACGAAGCCTCCACGATGCGATATTGGGACTGTGTAAGAACATTTAGTACACAGACACATAAGAGATGCACAAAAAGAACCATATAGTAGTGAAGTCTATGACAATTATTGTTTGTTTCCCCTTGGCAATGTTGATCTATGAGGCACTAATGCCCTGAATTAGACTGGATGAATTGGCCACTCTGTTGGTCATGACAAGGTTTCACCAGCCATCTAGTCTTTCTCTTTTCATCATATTCCCTTTGGTGGATCCCTGGTCCAAATGTTGTCCCCTTTCTTCTGGTCTCAATTTTTCCTCATCAAAAGAAAAGGTGAACGTATGTCCAAGTCCCGTGGCCTCAGCCACAACATACTGTCATTAGAGCCGATGTGGCTGGGTCCGCTGCAAACGCAAGAACACGTACACACAAACAGCGACAGACACGTGCACACCCAGCAACACACCTACCTGCAAAAGCATAAGCACACATACAGCTCGGGCACTTTGTTGTGCCCATGTGCACATAAAAATGCACTCTCATACGCAAATGCGCATGCATGCTCACTTGAACTCACACACAATAACAAACACATGCAAATATGCATGCATGAACAATCACACACACACACATACACACACACACACACACAGAATCTCAGGGGCCCATGCAGTGCGCACTCCTGCACATAGGAGTATTTGATGTGCTCCCTGTTTGAAGCCAAATTCTTGTTATCACTGCAAGCTATATACCATGCTCCATTTCCAAGGTTTTTGAGAGGCGTCCAGGCCTTTCATCTGAGAGCCACTGTCTATATAGAAGCCAACAGTCTCAGAACCAATGACATAGTGACTGATGGTTAACTTTTCAAAGTCCTTGCCTTATGTTCAGACATAACAGGTACAATAAAAATAGTGCGAGTGAAAACCACACACAGAGACAAACAGAAACACATTGACGCACTCCAAAACAAAACGACACACACACACACACACACACACACACATGTACATATGCTGTTTTTTAGTCTTTCTCCATCACACACACACACGCAGACACAAGCACTCACATGCAAACAAAAGGAACCAAATCAAATTCTGAGTGTTCTTTTCTTCATTTCACTGTAGTAGCTTTTAGATATTGTAACATCACTTTATCAAGTCCTCCCTCCTCTGTTGCACCCCCCCATCCATCTCACATCCCTCCTCCCAGCAATAACACCCACTCCTTGCAGCTCTGTAGAGTACCAATTACAGGCTGTGTTGGTAGACATTAGCCCTTAAGCCTTGATGCTGCCATTTCCTGTCTCGTAATAGCACAGCAAGCCTGGGCAACTAGCAGCAGGGGCCTGGGTTAGGACTGTGGTTCCACTTTTGTAAAACATCTGGGGGCTTAGGTCTCTGTGTTTAAGCAATGATACTATGGTATATTTTTCCATCTAGTTAGAAGTGCATTAGGAAATTGTCAGTTGGTGAAAGCTGTCCGTCTGTCGGAAAGCTGCCCTTCTGTCGGAAAGTCTTTCAGTTTTGTTTATGCTTTAAGACACTTGATGTAATGACCTGTTTTCACACTTTGGATTTGAAGCACATGTGCTTGCAAATAGTATCCGGCGATGGATGAGAGGAGAGATGAAACATAAAACAAGGCACAATTTTACTACCGCAAAACCTTCAAACTTTCCATTCCAGTTAGGAAGCAAATAAATGCTGCTGCTATGGTTCATAAACTGCCCTTTCTCCTAATTGCATGGGTTCCATGAAATGTGTTAATGTGTCCAGCTACTGTACGTGCAAAAGAGAGTAGGCCCTAGTGAGATGGGGTTACTTGACTCTTGTTCTGATAATGTTCAGTTGCTTTTTGAACACATATTAGATTAGCTATTTGGCTGGATTTCCGTGCACGTTTTCTCTCCACTTTCAGCAGGAGTTGACACTCAATTCAGAACCATACCCAAAGCTTAGTGGATCCCAGGAGAACCAGCCATTCATTCAGCATTCCCATAAGCCCATTAGATGGGCTATCAGCCAACATAACTGCTTCCTGTTTTTCCAAGACACCTTTTTTCATCCTTTTTATGTAATTCAAGTTGTTAAAGTCCTCAGTGCTGGAAGAAACCTTAGATTACCTTCATTCACCAGCTGAAACAGTTAAATGCTACGAGGGATGCTTGGTTGTATCTCACAGTTTTTCACTTCATGCATATTTGCTCCAAATCTATAATGAGGGATGGATTAAGATCTGAATGTCAAAGTAGGCTTATTTATATAGCCCTTAATCACAAATTAAAAATTTGTCTCAGTGGGCTTTACTGAAACACAACATCCTGTCCTTAGACCCTCACAACGGATAAGGAATAACCCCCCCAAGAAAAAAGAAAAAAACATTTACAGGAAGAAAAATAGGAAGAGACCTCATGGAGAGCAACAGAAGAGTGATCTCTTTCCCAAGACGGACTGATCTGCAATGGATGTTGTGTATACAGAAAAAATATTCACAGAATACAATACTGAGAGGATAACAGAATTATAATGGAATCAAAAGATATATGAAGAATATGATGAACTTTGAAGGGGCTGCAGTAGCTCAGTGGGAGAGTGTGCCAGGGAATGATGAGCCAAGCATCGCAGGCCCTACACCACCACCAAGTGCCAGAAAGGGTACTTGGCCCAAATCGCCCATGCTCCACCCTGATCCATGTCCACCCCCACAACACCGGGACCAATCATCAAAAAAACCAGATCCTTATGAAGAATATTGCGGAGGATGGCAAGCAGTGTCGAGATACCATTTTGGAACACTACGACCTGAGACCATTACCATGTAGACCTGACAGGAAGACAGACTATACATGGACGCAGGGAATACTCACATCACACCATTGACATACGCAGGAGAAGAGACAAGAAAGTACAAGTCACAAAGCGTTGTGAGAGAATGATAAAACATTGAAACAGGATAACAATATATGGATCTATGGTATACGCTATACTAGAACCCTTAAAATGACAGCAGAAATTGGTTTTCCTATGATGGAGTTTGAGGTCAAACTGAGAGGTCTATTTTTACATGTCATGATTAGTCCCTGTGTTTTGGGGTGGATATGGACTTAGATGGAACATGGGAAGTTAAGGCAGGATGCCTTTCCTGACACCCATGATGGGTTCAAACCCGTAGCATTTGGCTTGTCATTTCTTGAAGTGCGCACTCTACCATTAAGGTAGCCCAGTCCCCTTGTGGGAAAAATTTTAAAAAAGGATAGAAACTGAGTCAACTGATGCTTCCATTTTCACCAAATCATGTGCATGCTTAATATCAGCAACCACTGACATTTTTACTAAAATTCATAAGTAGGAAGTCACATGTGATGATTTGCGTTGGGGTATAGTTCTAATGAATGCTAATTTGGAAATCACGATGGTTGCAGGAGGTGTTTGTAGGTGTTTGAGTAGAGTAGCATCATTTTCATGCTAACAGATGCTCTGAATGTATGGGATACAACTGGCTGTGGAGTCTTCATAGAGCAAATAACACCCTGTCTATATCAAAGTTAAACACAAGAGCATCTTTAAATCCATGGAAACAGGTAGACGATTACGGTTACACATGTAAACGCTGCACATGAGGCAAACCGAAGTACCGAGGGTGAAAAGAAAGAAACAGGACAGTGTTTTTTAAACATGTAAGGCATAAATTATGTCACGATCACGAAAGCTTGATGCCACCGTTGAACAGCCAGTCAATGGAGAGGGCAGGGAGAAGCAATGGAGCGTAGTAATGTGTAATCTTACTACTCAATGGGCTGTGCCCAGCAACGGGCCTCTGAATGCTGGAAGTGTCAGAGAGATAAATAGCAGAGTGTCCCCCTCGAAAAACATGATTAATACCCCGCCTGGTGACGCTGCCGAAGATGAAGTGGGAGCAGCTGGCTCAGGCAGCGTAGGCACGCAGGGAGAGGTGGGAGGGGGGACGGGAGCGAACGCAGCGGACCAGAGAGGGCAAAGAGTAGGACACACTGGCAGCGAGGGGAGAGGGAGGCAAGGCAAGGGCAATCTGGGCCACCATAGGCACAGAGACCCTTACCTCTCCATCACTATACATGGTTGTTGTTTTTTGGACCTTCATTTAGTGCTTAGATAAGCTTCACATAACTCCCCCACTTACAATCAAACTGGTTATATACACACTTGTGTAAGTAAGTCTGTGTGCAAACACATACGCAGTAGCATACACCTCATAGCTGCACATTCACATTCAATTCAACAACGCAACAGATCATAAACTTACTTTTCGTGACAATCATCGACAACCAGATATTTCAGAGACTATGGGACTTGTGCCTTTCTGTGACAAAGTTTGAGGCTGAGTTCTGGGATTTTTTCCATAGCAGCTATAGCACCACGTTGCAGCTACCATTGGCACCTACAAGCGGTTTTAATCCTGCATGTTGACATTGCAATGACTATGTAACGAACAATCTATAGGTTTTCTAGTGATTGGAGAATGATCCGTTTTGACAGTCCTTGAACATTTCAAGTGATGCTTTCACATATTACAAGGCCCGGTGTTAGGTGGGGCCTGATTCATTTGAAAGAGTTGAAACTCCTGAAACATCCTACTGAACAAGTGGAGTTATTGGGTCTGTTCTGTTGTGTAAGTAAACATGTCGAGGGGTGGGCTACTTTTTCATGGTTCAGGGGCCCCAACCCTCCCCTCACACAATTAACTTTTCCAGTGTAATGAGATGATTGATATGCTGGAAGTGTGTGCTTTAAGGAGATATTAATCATTCCCTCTGGTAATTTTAATCATGCGTTCCATCATCCCCAGCTGCTGAGGATCACCTTCCTGGCAAACAAAGGGCGGCCACGCCACTTGCATAGTCATTCTGTTCTAGTTTAACTTTATTTTATGCTGGTTCCTCCCATCTGTTCACACAAGCCTCTACAGCCCACGTTGCACGTTGACAAGCTGGGGAAGCAGCATGTGGGTGGGTGCTTGTATGAGTCTGTCTCGGTGTGTTCGTGTGTGCATTTGTGCACAAACTTCAGAGACACAGGCATCTTTGAAATGGTAAATCTTATCCTCCAGGTCCATGACTAGTTGATACACCACCATCAGCCACCTCTGCTAACCCATGCAATAATGCATGCAAACAGTGGACACACACAAACACACCATGACTGACACACACACACACACACACACACACACACACACACTCACACACACGTACATCCGCCACATGGTGTGGGCAATATGTCAGAGCAAAGTGCGATTTGGCATTTGAACCAGTCACTATTATTGGAAGTAAGAAGAACGCTGCAGGGAGGATGTGTTTAGATGACAAACAACTTGCAAACTATTTCCCTCCCATGACTGCCTTGAAAGTCAAAGAGAGACAAATATATTCCCAAAGCACTGATTAGTTCATGTTGAGCGCCTCCATTGTGCTGCACTGTACTGCACCTCTGTGTTGTTGCTCCATGTTTTTACTCAAGGCTATGGAAGATTTGGAAGGATATATCACAATCAAAGCTTTTCTGCCAGGATTTACTCTTTCCAACAGTGGCGTTGTTACATAGTCAAAGCCGAAGGGATGCTGATGGTGGCCCGGCAGTGCCTGCAAACAAAACTGCGAGAGGACCAAAACACAGAGAACTGTGAATCACTTCCTTGTGTGGGT
Source organism: Regalecus glesne (assembly GCA_900302585.1). Lineage (NCBI taxonomy): Eukaryota > Metazoa > Chordata > Actinopteri > Lampriformes > Regalecidae > Regalecus > Regalecus glesne. Next base: position 2,334 of record OMLC01066174.1, on the reverse strand, counting down.
AAATACACACTCCGCACATTTTTAGTTACTGGAAACAAAGTCATGAACTGCACAAAGACATGATGATTCTAGCTCAGTAAACAGTGATTTAAAAAAGTAACAGCAAATGAAATAATATAATTAATGACAAATATACAAGTTGTGATTTTACCAGTGCTTGTTTTATGGTTCAACTGTGACCAGAGGTTTCCATACAGTAGCGCATAACACTTTATCTGTTATACAAGGATGTATTAAAATTATAGTTGTTGCTAAGATTAGTGACAGCCTGAAAATTCCAACTTGACAAGCATCACAAGTACACTTAATCATGTACGAAATTAATGACATCCAGTTGACAGATATTCCATCACCAATGCCGAAGTTTGTGAAAGTTATTGAAAGGGGCTTGTCTGGGTGTGCACAGATTAGCATTGCATGCAGTTAGAGGCCCACACAAAGTAGATAGGTTAATCCCCAGGAGGAGTTGAGAGGACACATCCCACAAGCATTGAGCTTCACGGCTTCTAAAAACCCATTAAATGTGCCTGTTATAATGAAAAGTAATTTAATTTTACAGCCAAGTCCAGCGTCCTCTGTTATCAGTTGCACACTTTTGTACAGTGCATAGAGGTAATAGAGGTTTTCGGGGGGCTATCCCCCACTTATTATCTAATAATGATGAATGAATATGCCAGGAAGTGACAGCTGCTTGGATGTTTTGTTTGTTGAAAGGCGTCTATTTGCAACTTTTCCTGAAAATCAACTCTCGTTGACTTTGAGGACTAGCAGTAACTTTATCGCTCCGTTAATTTTAGTTGGAGCGCAAAACAGCATCTTTGCACGTCTAACCTAAACAGTGTTAATTATTTGGCATGGAAAGCATAGTAGCAAAGAATATCCCAGTGCCCCCAGTCTGTTCCCAAACTGTGTCCACCTTTCGGTGCACTCGCAAAGCAAAATAACTTTTGTTCGAAATATCACTGAGGTCTTGCCAGTGAAAGATCTCTATCTAAACAGCTTGACAAGCTCTGCGCATGTTTATCTTATCATGTTCCAGGTGTTCCTTTTCAAGAGCTTAGGACTACCCACAAACTCTCTTAACATTATCCATTCAAGAGCAAATCTGAAGACATGAAAACAAAAGTTTTTAAGACATGCATCATTGTCAAGACACATTATATGTTTTCTAAAAACCCCATGCTTATGACGGGGAGAGTTTGCATGCTTAATGTCTCTTTGTCGCCGGTGCATGTTTAGAATTACCAGATATGTAGGAAACAGCAAGGACCAAAGGGCACATTCTTTCAGACAAAGCCCTAACCCCGTGTGTGTGCTTGCTAAGTGGACCTCCTTGTACTACACATTTCACTTAGTATGATATAATTTTAAAGACGTGTACCGAGTTGTAATCTCCAAAAAAGGGCATTTCACACAACATAGACTATGCTCTTATCACCAATCCCAGTTGTGTTGATATAGTAAAGACCCTTATAACAGCCACTTTGTGAATGGTGGAGAACATAACAAGTGCTGGCTGGCCCTCATTATTTCCACCTTGCTTTACCCTGGCACTTGTGCTCCACTGCATGGGTAAAAGACAATTAATCCTAATAATCAGGGCCTTTGCCATCATTCCTCATCTTGGCAGGCCTCTTTTTCCATAGGGGCACCAAGGGTGTGCCCGAGCCATGGATCTCTGCAGCACAGATGAACCTCTTACAGATGTTGAGTGAACAGCACTCTTAATCGCTTAGCCATCTCAGGGCCTTCACACACACAAAGCTGGAAGAATTAAGGCAGCATTAGATCATGTCATGTCTACTATTGGGGTAAGGCGCTGTTTTGATTAGGGTTGGTGTGGCTTGGTATGCTGAGAAATCTGAAAGCCAGCACATCTGGACCTAACAATGGTCGTTTCTGTTGGGCTATATGCATCCTATGACTTTATGACCTTTTTCTGCTGACAATGACATTCATCAACAACTCTTGAATTAACTAAAGATGTTTGCCTATGGCACAAAAATGCACGAACCCCCATTTAGCTCCAAAGAATAGTGACATACTTTCAAACCACAGCAGATAGGTTATGATGTCAGGCTTGACCTATCGGTACAAAACCAAAATGCTTAGCGAGTGCAGTGGGCCAGTCTGGGGAGGTAGAAAGAGTGTTGTGGGAAGGGGTGCATCGGTAAAGACATTCAGCCTTGGACTTATCCGCAGGGACCAGCCTGGGGGCGGGGGCAAGTCAGTGAGGGTTGATTACATATGTACAGTATATATGTCAGTCAGTTACAGTTTGCGTGTGTGTGTGGGTGGGGTGGTGGTGGTGTGGTTGTAAATGTAATTACATAG
>OMLC01066173.1:0-22472 GCA_900302585.1 Regalecus glesne | reverse complement strand
TATATCTTCATTCACTTTATTCTATCTTTATCTCATGTTTTTGTAATGGAGTCTCCCAGCCTAAGAACATTCCATGATTCCACTTCTATAACCAGAGTGACTATAAAAATCTTGACATTTTCAATCTTGAGGTCAGCAGGCAGAGATATGCTGTGTGCTCAAATTTAAGTCTGAATATTTAAGGTCAGAGATTTTGGAAGGCACACCTTTTGTTTTCAGCAAATGACAAATGGACTTATTTTATTTTGTGTTTTTCTAGTCTCGTGAAGACTCAAAGCACTTCACAACATACGCCTCACATTTATTGAGCATGGAGGATCGAGACCGGATGCCCTTCCCTGACATCCTGTGACAGTAGTCTCTTCAGTCATTACACCAACTCTTAACACCAGTCTGGTTGTGTGTTTTGACATATCAAATATAACAAACTTTCTAATGGGTAGCACAGTGTCCTCGTGGTTAGCACTGTTGCCTCACAGCTAGAAAGTCCTTGATTCGAACCCCAGGTCATCCCAGGTCTTTCCTGTGTGGAGTTTACATGTTCTTCCCATGTCTGTGTGAGTTTCCTCTGACATGCATGTTAGGGTTACTACTCGTGCCCGAGCCCCTGAGCAAGGCAATAGGAAAAAGAGCTAGCGCTGATCCTCAGGTGCTGCAGCTGCTGCTATACAGCAGAGAAGTCCCTTTTTATGCGTCATGATTGGGCTCGATATTCTGGGGCGGGACACAGTCATAGATGGAGCATGGAGGATCAGAGCTGGATTGCCTTTCTGATGCCTCATGGTGGGATCAAACCCACAATGTCAAGTTCATCCATTTCTGAAGCATACACTCTACCCCTGAACTACTGCAGCCACCCTCTGGTCCATTACGATGGGATGAGATAAAAGCAGAGAACAAATCAACTGTAACCTGTAATGATATAACAAATGTGGCTTTCTTATATTCTAGATTCTCCATCTGTTCATTTTTTTTTAATTTTTGGAATGGCTTGCTCCCATTCCTAGATCTAGGATCCATTATCTACAAACAATGTATCATGTGTTTTCTTTATAAATTACAGTCAAATGTTTCCTCTTTCAGACTAGTGGTTTTGAATTCTTCAGGCTTGCTACAGTTCTTAGAAAAAAAAATGAGGGTCTATTAAGAGAACAATAACATTTTCATTTCCATTGGCGCAGGTTTACATAAGGCAAATAAACAACCTGCCCCATACCTAGTCCATGGTGCAAAAATCATCAATGGAGCATTTAGAGCTTGGACCAAAAAACAGGTACGGACATACATTATCTTGTCAAAAGTGCATTTGTTCATCATCCATCTTAAGTGTTGTGTGACTAGAGCTTTATTGTACTTCACACAGGCTCTTCTTGAACACGAGGATGAGCTCCCAGAGAACATGAAGCCCACGCAGCTCATTAAAGATCTTGCCAAAGAGATCAGAATTTCTGAGGTGAGTCTCTATTCTGTTGCCATGGATGTCCTACCGTCAAGACATGATGAGTATAAGGTCATCATAGATCTGAACAGCATGCGAGACACCCATTGAGGATGGAGGATGAGGACAGTCTTCCATCTTTTGCTGCAACGCCTGGGTGGAAGCAAGAGTTTAAGAGAAACCCCGCATTGCAGAACCGATCTGAAGTGTTTAGGGCGGCCCCTCATACTGGGGCAGTACCATGCAAACATGGTCATACCAGCAACATGTGTAGGATGACTCAGCCGCAGTCACTGAGAACAATCTGCTCCTCTGTCGTGGACGGTAAAGAGGATGTGACCAGTGCCATACGTTTCCATACGTTTCCATACGTTTCTACCGCTGTGCTGGCGAGTTGTAGAAATATGATCAGGCTTGATAGACCAAACTTTTCCTGTAACCAGCTGTAAACAAGTTAACGCATATTTCCTGTCCAGGGTGAGAAGTCTCAAAGTCACCGTAAATCCTTAACCTCACCAATCCTGTGGACTTTGCACACTTTCAATACAATGGGATCAAATGTTGCTCCAGACACCCCATTTCAGTTATTTATGAGGCTCTCTCTGTGTTACGAGGTGATTCGCTATATCTCCAGTTTGTCTCGCTGCAGAGGAGAATGGGCCGAGGCATCCCTTCTGATACCACATGCTCCATTTTTCAAAGCAGTAGGCATTAAGAGCTGCCCAGATATTGATAGACCGAGACCTCAGATATTGTCTAATTTGACAGAACTAGTTCAAAGTTCAACCAAAATCATAACTCATGGCATAACTTTTTACTTAATTCGTGCATTTTGCACCACATGTGCAATACATGAACCCCCCCTCCCCCTCCCCGGACCAGAACAAGGCAAAACACAAGAAAAACCTTCAACCTGTCTCCTAAAGTGTAGTGGCGAGTAGTGATAACGGAGGTGTAAACAACACCCCTGGCTTATTTCTCATCCTCCTGTCGTCATGACTCCTGTTTTCTTTCTCAGAGTGCCACAAAAGTCATTAAGACTGAGCCCAGCATTAAGGTGCCAGTGGAGGAAGCGCCCTCCACCCACTCGGAGCCAGAAGAGCCGATGTCCCCGGCTCACGTGCCCTCACCCAGCAGAGAGAAAACACCCAGGAAGAAAGCCTCCAAACCCCCCAAGCCGCCTAAGCCCCCAAAGATGCCTAAGGCACCCAAGCCACCAAAGGTGCCGAAGGTTAAGGAAGGTGGAAAGAAGAAGGCAAAGAAAGCAAAAGAGTCAACACCCCCTCCTAAGCCGTCCAGCTTTGCAGCTCTGGAGTCCCATGCAAAGGACATCTTGAGTAAGATGGACCAGCCAAAGAAGGGGAAGGTGGGTGGTATCTCCCTTTGCATGCTTATATCCTTAGATTTCATACGATTCCTTGAAATGAACCCTCTCCATCCTTCCAAGTGCAAATTGTATTTAGGAAAAGGAAAATGATGAAAATCTAGGAAAGCAAAATGGAACAAAAAGATCCACAGAGATAAGATTTGATTCATTTTTATCAGATCGTTTCCTACCCTGGTTCTCACTTCTTTTTTTCCAGGCTGTAAAGAATGTCCTGAGTATGTCAGAGAAGGAAATATCAAAGCAGAACAACGTGGAGAAGTTTGAAATAAGAGAGCAAAATAAGAACAAGACGGAGCAAGACAGAAAGTGGAAGTACAAGGTAAGGTTATTTTCAGCTGAGAGGGTTTTGTCATGGCTTGAAAACAAATGGTGAGGTTAAGATCCCAAAGTAAATAATATAACAGTTCTTTTAAAACACTAAAATCAACCAATTGGATGTTGTTGTTTTTTTAAGGAAGACTCGAGCAGTTGGTAAGCATAGAGAGGCTATGAGGCTAAACAAAAACCCCCATGACCATCTAAAAGTGATCTGCACACTTCACTTCAAAGCGATAAGCAAAAATAATGATGCATCTATGTCACACATTTTAGGCCTGCAGTTCATCAAAGCTGCTCCGGAGACTTTCACCCTACCAGGGTTTACCTAATGGAATTAAGCTATGTCATATGCACAACATTTCATCTAAGTATTTACATATGCACTTGTGTTTTGTGTGCATGTGTGTGTACACGTAGATGTGTATGCGTGTATGTCTGCGTACGCACTCGGATGCATGAAAAGACAAGTTTATTGTATCATGGTTGCTGAACAACATGGAAAAGCTTTTTTGGAGTAAAAGTGTAATTCTCTTGAACGGAAGACATTAGTGGACTCCGGTTTCATGGAAAATTCAATGCCAAACTGCTTTGGAATGTTTGTAGTCACTCCAAGGATTTTGGTCCATGTGCTCCCTCACATCAGGCCAAGCATTTGCAGATGGAGTGGATACCCTGTTAGATATTTACCAAGGTCATTGGAGACCACATCTTCACATCTGATCATAGTTGATTTCTGTAGAGGCTAACAGCTCTTTTTGTGCAACACGAACAGCAACACTGCCTGTGTGTTTATGTTGGTAAAAATAAACCCTGAAAGTTCCTTTTACTCTGAGCAAGTTTAGCTTTGTCCTCTTAAGGTGGAATGAAGATTTATCCCCGATAAATGAATTCAGAATTCTTGATTTTGCTTGCCGTGATTTCAGAGCAGCAATCTTGCATCCTTCCTTTAAACGCTGTGATTTAACGACGGGTGCAAAGTGGGTTGCATTGAAATGACCCACGTGTATTGTGTAACGTTTCCTTTTACTTCACCGGTGTTGTTGCGTTTTATTCCTTTAAATGTCTTTGTATCTATATTTTACAGAACAGTAAACCGGATTCCTTGCTAAAAATGGAGGAAGAATGCAAATTTGACAGAACGCCACTGTCAGGCAATAAGGACAGGTTCAGCTTTACCATGTCTCACAAGAAAATGCTCGGGTAGGTATGGGACGGATACGAGTTCCATAATGGAGCCTTCCAGAGGAGTGTTTTAACCTTCAAATGTGCTGCAATGGGATATTGTAAACCTCTGCAAACACTGGCTCCATATCCATTAGACTTATTTCAAGGACTTTTTGAGTATGCAGGCCTTTATGAGTCTTGTACCAGTCCCTTATCGCCTCTTGTTCTCCTGTCAGCTCCAAGGCACTGAAACCTCAGACCAACTCAAGTGTTTTTGGATCATTACAAAACTTAAAAGAGGACAAAGCTAAGCCAGTGAGAGACGAGTACGAGTATGTTTCAGACGAAGGGGAACTGAAGATAGACGAATTTCCCATCAGGAGGAAAAAGAATGCCGTTAAGAGAGACCTGTCATGTGAGTACTGCCGCTGGACTCAACAGTGAACATCTCAGCGTTTTTTCCCCCATGCATTACTAACTGCATTTACATGGATTTTCTCAAATCTCCTAAATACGTGATTTCCCCCTATGGGACTAATAAAGGAATATCTTATCGAGAAGGGGGTGTCAGATTTGAATTGAGCTGTTGTCTAATGACTATTCTGTATTTGTCTAGTTTTGTCAAACATCAGAGAACCCATTCAACCAGCCAAAAAGCCAAAGCTTCAGCCTTCAGTGATCAAGGTACGTGTGTGTGTGTGTGTGTGTGTGTGTGTGTGTGTGTGTGTGTATCTAGCTGCTGTGCTGTTAAGTGCCAACGTGTAAATAAGTTGAGTCAAATGCAAGCATCCCCTGTAGATGAAAAGCCGCTCCATCTTACATTTGCAGAGAAAAGATGGACTCGAGCTACATGCCAAAAGCCCTTCGTGAGCCCTAATACTTTTCAGCTGAATATATTCAAAAATACACGTCAAACGCCAATACAGATCACATGTGTTAGTGGATGCTGCAGCTCTGCCTTTAAAGCTTACTTTTAAAACTATACACAGAATGAATCATGAGAGTGTGTTCCTAAATCTGTTTGTGGAACACCACGTACTGATTAGGAAAATTTGTATCATGTGAATGATGTAAGAGGAACAAACAGAATTATGACAGATGCAATTGTATTTTATATATTCATCCAGTGAGAGGTTATGGGTGGGACATATGATAAAGATCGGCTGTGTTTTTGACTGTCGCCTGTGACCTCAACATCCCTTTTCAACATAAAAGTCAGTCTATGTCTCGGACATGTGATAAGTTGATTTTTTTTTGGTAAGAAAAAAACCCAACAAAATCTCTTAAAGCCATTATTTATTAAAAAGAAATAGTCAATGAGGGGAATGCAGGAATCGAACCCAGTCCAAAAAGTTTTCTCTCTGACTTCCTTTGTTGTATTGAAAATCAACTTCTCTCTACATTGGTATTTGATGGTGTGCGAGATCATTTTGAATCGACTGACAAATAGCCCACACGTTAGTACCTCCAAGCCCTGAATTACAGGCACGATACCCATCTTGTCAAGCATAAAAAGCATTCCAGCCTTGCAGTATTCCAAAGAAAATGATTTCCAAAAGAAAATTGACACACTTAACAGCCTGGTTTGGCAACGAGACCTTTATTTCTCGATTTTTCTGGTAAGCATGTCTTTTCATACATTCTCCACCTCTTCTGAAAATAGAGCTTGGACTCCTCAGATGAAGAGTCCCTACACATAGACACGGAGGCCAAGCCAGAGGTCAAGGGACGCAACTCGAAAGTGAAGAAAAAGGCCGGGAGCGCAGCTGGAATTCTTGACCTGTTGCAGGCCAGCAAGCAAGTGGGAGGGATTGACTACAGCGCAAACAGGTACAGCTGTCCACTGCAAACACCTCTTCACTTCTGCAGCTTCACTGGAACTAATGTGACTTCACAAAGTGGTTCTCAAACTCGTTGGACCAAATATGAGCTCTGATCAAACCACAGCATCCAAGTACCACCCACACAACTATTTATTAAGCCGCAGTAAAATCCCAACATCCAATATGAGTGCATGTGTGCAGTCACACACATAATCGGGTGTAATCTTTCATCGAGACCAAAGATAGGGGGGGGGATAGCTCAGTGGGTAGAGCGGTCATCTGGCAATCAAAAGGTTGCAGGTTCGATCCTCAGCCCTGCATACAGCATGTCGAGCTGTCTTTGAGCAAGACACTGAACCCCTAACTTCTCCCGGAGCACCACATGGTGGCAGCTCACTGCTCCTATATAATAGGATGGGTTAAAATGCAGAGAAATCCAAATTTCCCCTTGTGGGACTGATAAGGGAATCTAAAAGAAAGGTGCATTCAGATGGATCTGTTCATTTGTAGACACAATCTCACCTGGAACACTGTGGTGTGATAACACAGCTACACTGATTACACCAGGAAATACATCTAAAATTTGAATGATCAAATATGTTAATGGTTTTAATTCGGCTTTCCCAATTTCAGACCATGCAACAAATTTCCAGAGTCGTGTGGCGTACCACCGAGGGGCGCTCTGCCGACTGCTGGTGGTTTGAAGGCCACTGACGTGACACACTTGAAATACAGTATCATAGAGCAGCATGCATAGACAAAATGTTCCCCCAGGATCATTTAACCATTATATGTTGTTTTCCTCCAACATAACGATTTATTCAGCAGTATGAATTCAGATCTTACTCTCCTTAATGGAACAAGCCATTGACAAACAAATGGCCCACTCAGTGCCGTACATAATTGGATGAAAAAAGCACAGCTTAACCTGTTGTGAGTCCGAGGTAAAATACTCCTACACTGAAAAATCATCTTGCGAAGCAACAATTTACCCACATTCTGTCAGCAGTTTGCATGTTAAGTTTGTGTTTGTTTGATCTGCCGTCAATTTGTCAAATGCCGCCTGGCTCCGGGCTCTTCCTCTGCCTTTTGTTTGCTGTTTTGCTCAGCTTTTGATGGTCTGTTTCAACCACATTGAAAGCTACAAATGAGCAATGAAATAAAGAACGAAAACATTGCTAAAATATGGTAATTTCTCAACGTTATTTTCCTGCTTTGAAAAGGAGAACATGAGTCAGTGATTAGTGGGGAAGAAGTGAGCGCGGTTAAATAGAACCATATTCAATAGGCACATCCCTAATGGTTTCAGCTCCCTAGTTAATCGCTTAAGAGGCAGTAATATGAATGATCCGAGGTTTGTCAATAGCAGCTTCTTGGTGTGACGGTGGGCCAACAGAGAATATTTGAATATTTGAGTCTGCTGCTCCAAAAGGTGCAAATACTGTGGAGCTGTCAAACAGAACATGTTAAATAATGCAAGTGTGTGGATTTACAACAGCAGAGACTTTTTTCTTCTGATCTAGGCGGCCTAGCTCAGTGGGTAGAGTGGTCGTATGGCAATCGGAAGGTTGCAGGTTCGATCCCCGGTCCTGCAGAAAGCATGTCGGGGTGTCCTTGAGCAAGACACTGACGCCCTAACTGCTCCTGGAGTGCCATATGCTAGTACCTCACTGCTCCTATACAGGATGGGTTCAAATGCAGAGAAATCCAAATGTCCCCTCGTGGGACTGATAAGGGGATCTATTTATTTATCTCAGCTCTTTCTGAATTGTCGGGGACCACTTGTTAAGCTTTTCCTTCTCGACCCCTTGCAGTCAGCCACCTGCATCGCCCAGCACACAGGAGGCCATTCAGGGCATGTTGTCCATGGCCAATCTGTCCTCTTCAGACAGCCTGCAGCAGCCCTGGAGCAACAGCCAGTCCAAGAACAACAGCCAGTCCAAGAACAACTCCCACAGCACGCAGGCCACCAAGAAAGCCAGCGGATCCAGCGGCGGAGGTGGTAACAACAGCAAGCGGCCCACCAAACGTCTCCCGAAGAAACCCAGGAAAAGCAGCAGTATTGACAGCATGGACTTTGATGATGACCAGGATCATATGGACGCATGCTTCAAGGACTCCGATTATGGTAAACGGAAAAACTGTTCAATGCTTTGTTTTCCTTCGGTGGACTTTGGAAATATGGCAGATAAATCAGACATCTGAACTAAGTGAGGTCAGGCCGGTGCTAAGGAGGGTTCTCCATTTTCCTTTTTCCTCTTCTCTTTATTTTCCTAGAAAAATATAACTACCGAATCGAATATCAAATGTCCATCTTCAACGCCACCAACAGGTGCCTTTCAAAACAGATTTACCTTTGGGGTATCAACATGTCGCCCCTTCAGTTTAAATCTGGCCAGGAAGTTTTCATTAGAATTAGAGTAGTTGATAGGGTTTGTGTGTACTTTTCAGAAATCCTTTCCAAATTCACCCTTTGTTGATGCTCTAGCTAGATTTCTTTGCGAGTTTCGCTCTGTGAAGCCCATCCAAGAACGACAGTTTTGACCCTCACAGCTTGTTAATAACCCATTCACAAGAGTGCAGAATTGTTATTTTACATGCTTTTTAAACTGGGTATTCAATTAGTCATTAGTAACAGGAACATTCATGCCAGGGCCTTTTCTCAAACAATGGCACCCTCCTCCTCTTCCTTAAACAAGACATTTTTTATCTTCGGCAACCAATTATTGGAATTAAAATGCAATCAATTCAATGAGTCTTTTCAACAGATCTTGGTGTGAGCGGGTAGTGGAAGGGGAGTAAACAGATGTCATGCAGCTGTCTCGCATTTTGTTAGAAATTAGAATCAAGTGCACGGCACGCATCAATGGTGTACCTTACTCGACACATCCCATGTTACATTTCGTATTTGTGTAGTTTTCTTTGCATTACCTATTCACTGGGTTAAAATGATCGAATGTGTGGTGGTTGGTTGATTCATACCTTGTGCATTCCTGCTGAATAAATGATCTGTTCATTTCAGTTTACCCTTCGCTGGAGTCTGAAGAGGATAACCCAGTGTTCAAATCCAGATCCAAAAAAAGGAAAAGCTCTGATGATACTCCATACAGCCCAACAGGTAGCAACTAATCGTGACTAATGAATGTTTGCATTTCTTTTATACGAATGTTTTAGTCAGTTTCTGATTTTTTTTAAACCAAAAACTTTTTTGCTTGTTTGTGGTCATAGCACGTGTAGGCCCCTCAATTCCCAGACAAGAGAGGCCAGCTCGCGATGGGGCTCGAGTGGCTTCCATAGAGACAGGACTTGCAGCTGCTGCTGCCAAGCTTTCCCATCAGGTACCATGACTAACCAAGCTAATATTATCCAACGGTATGATTTAAAAAAAAACATGTCCGCCATCCAATTTACAACTGTAACCCCTCTTTTATGTATTGGAAAGGAGGAGCAACAAAAAACCAAGAAAAAGAAGAAGAGCGCCAAAAAGAAGGTAATTGCAATTGAACAGCCCCGGAAAATCTCTCAGGATAGCAGCTCGCCGGAGCACAATCCGGATGCCCAAGACGGCAATCTGACCGACCAGGAGTACAACACTGGAACAGGAAAGTCGCCGGTGGGGCCACAGCCCATGGCACCCGGAGTTTTCCTGACCCAGAGACGACCGTCTACATCATCTCCCAACAACAGCACCAACGCCACCAATGCCACCAACAGCACTGCATCAAAAGGAGATCGCGGGGGTTCGGCGGAGGCCAAAGGTGAGTTGGAGGGGGGGTCTTTTTAAGCGGTGGCATTAAATGTCATCTGAGAATGGTGTGTTAAGCCTAGTTCTAATACTAACAAGGCTGAAAGCAGTGGATGTACGCAACAGGATTTCTGGTGATTAACAATCCCCACTGTTGCTTTTTCCAGGCTCATTCTTAAGATTGTCATCCCCGGTCGTCTGAACGTCCCCACATCCAGATAACCACTGTCAGATATTTGCCTTGACTTTTAAAGCGAGCGGCCAAATTCTTGGTTGTTGCTTTTTTGTTAGGAACTCTGTTTTGTGCATCCTAGTGGTCACGGTAGCTTAGTGGTAGAGTGCTTGTGTAGGGAAAATAACAACCCAGGCATCGCAGATTTGATCCCACCGCAGGGCCTCAGGAAGGGCATCTGACCTCAATCCTTCAAACTCCATCTAGATCTGTGTGCCACCCCATAACGTGGGGACTAATTGTGACATGTAAGAATGGATCTTTATCCTGCTATGCATCCACCTTCCTGATTCAACAGCAATAAGTAACAATAAATGTTGCTGTGATATTTCCGTATAATGGCAAATGAACAAGCTCAAACCTAAGTTGCCAAAGGTCAGTGTTAAATCATCTATGCAACTCCCAAAGGGCAACAAAAATTATTGATTGCAGACACTTTGAATCGCCAGCAGTTAGATCAATATTAAACAGCAATAACTATTTAAACATGATGCATGAGTTCATCCTTATCTGGCTTTAATTTGGAATTGCAGATTTACAGAAGTTCCCATCTCTTTCCCTGTCTTTCTTTTCTTACAGCAAAGCGGCTAAAGAAAGGAATGGCAACTGCCAAACAGAGACTCGGAAAGATTTTAAAGATCCATCGAAATGGGAAGCTCCTCCTGTAGCATGCAACAGATTGTTGTAGGACTGGGATTTTCATGAACTGGGTCCTTACCCCTCTTCACTGATTAAAGCCAACAGCTGGAAAAAGACAAAAAAAAAAAACACTGAAGCGAAATGAGAAGAAACAGATCATGCATTTTTTTCAATTTCTAAGAAGAACATCGCTCAAATAGGTTTTTGCCTCTAATTATACTTTATAACTTTCAGATATAAAAGTGTACAGAACCTACTATAAATATTTTTCAAGAGAACATATCTCATTTTACTACAGCTGTCAGTTTATCAGGGTTGCTAAAACATTAAGTAGAAGTACATTGCAGTCATTCCAAGATTTCTGAAAGTATCCCTTGCATGTATTCAGTTGCATGTTTGGGGATCTTACAGGCAATTTCTGCTATATGGATGCAGCTTATCATTGCCACGCTGATGATCAATGATGTTGTGTAAAAATGGAAGATGACCTGGATATCTCAAGGACCTCTTCCCTCTGAGCCAATCGTCTGCGTACCGCATAGGTCATGGCTTTGATTCATATCAACTAAGCCCTTGTATTTTTATTTTTTTGTTACACTTTTGTTTGCAAAGCACTATCAGTGATGTTATTTATTTACGTGTCAGGTCATAGTTAGGTAAAACAAAGCCCTAAAAGGCACTTATAAAAGCTCAACTCTAAAGCACAATGTGATTTCACGAGCAACGCAAAACATTAAAAACGACAGTCACAGTGTTTAACTGCTGAACAGATGTTGTCTAATCCCGTAGACTACATATAAACGAATATATCAGTAAATGGGACAAGCGCATTTCGCATCATTTTACCCTAACGTTGTTTAACCCAAATGCCTACCGAGTTGAATTCTGCAAAAACACTTGCAGATGGTGTCATTTGGTCTGCACTAAGTCCTAGTGTCCTGAAGGTAATCGTTGACCATTTACTAGGTTTTCCTCTGGTTGACTTGAAGATTCACATGACTCCTGAACATGTAAAACTAAACGGGACCCGCAAGTTAATGATAAGCCTCATCCATGTCAGGTCTGTGGTTACATGGGGATACTTTCTCTCTTCTTTTGATTTCACAGGCAGCACCAAGACCCTTGACTGATCTCTGTGTTTTTATGGCTTCACACAGTATGTAGAATGTAGCTTGTACATAGCCTTTTAAATTACTACTTTTTGTATCCTTTTCCCTTAAGACTTAATTCTACGTTTTTACCAGTTTTGCTAATTATGAACATATACATATATATAAATATATAAATATATGAATATATAGTCCTAACTCTTGAATTTTCAAGCCTTCGTTTTTATTTTCAAGCCTTTTTAAAAAAAAAATCACAGTTTCATTTTTATCCATTGTTTTTTGTTCTGAATCTAAGGTGTTGCCTGGAAAACAATTGAAGAACTATCACATTTATTGTCATATGGCCTTACATAAACAAAGCTAATTGTATTGTGATTCTGTCTGAACAAGAGACAAAGCTTTGAGGAAAAATATAGAAAAAGGAAAAAAAACACACACACACACTCGTAACAAAGTTTCTATGACCAGCCTCTTGTTCAAGTTCTAGTATCCTGAAGGGTTTCAGAATTATTTTACTAGCACCTTGTGAAGTGTTTCAGTGTCAGTGATGTAATTTATTAATGTTTGTAGCTTTTTATACTTGTACAATTCTTAAGAGTTTTTTTTCAATATTTCATCAACTTGTGAAATTACCCCTTGCAAACTTTTTTTCCTCTGATGTGTGTGCGAGTGTGTGGATGCATGTGTGTGTGCTTGAGTGCGTGTTGGGGGAACATCACTAAGTTTATACACACTAGGAGTCTGTTTGTATTAGTAAACATTTTTATATTCATCTTGTCCTCACGTTGCCAATGTTACCATGGCATCATGGTCAGCAAGCAAAATGTTACATGTCATTATTACTATAATTCTTATAGTTATTATTATTACTAATCAGGTATGTCAGCGCCTCCATCATGCTATTTTATTTTGGTCAGGACATATGTACATGTGCATTTAAAATGCGGTTTCACGCGCTATACTCGATAGCAGTGTGTTATTCACAAATGTAAAATCATGCGTCCACTTCTTGAGAAATGAGATGCGCTCCGGTGAAATTTTGTCAGTGGGACATTTTCAGGTTTTTATTTGTACAATATGTGTGTTGCTTTGTTGTGGTTTATTTTTGTATGTCCAACCTATTAAATGCATCCACTGCGCCAGGACAGTGAATGATACTTGTCGTAGCTGTCTTCCCTCACTGTTAATTACAGTACTAGTAAGTATTTGCAATCCTTTTTGACCTGAATCTATATTTTTCTGTATCTAGACAATTCTGTTTGAGGTGATGACTCGCTTTTTAAAAACATCGAGAAATGGCAAATTCAAAGGAGCAAGCATATTGTTGTTGAATGATGATATGATTGTCAGCCTTGTTTACTTTTGCAATACAGTTAATGTGGAAAACCTATTTTGTAATGTGTTCCTCCACCGTTCTAGTGTGACAGCATCTGTAGTGTGCACAGTGTAGTAATTGCCAAAAAAAAAAAACCCAACTTCCCTCATTCATACTTTCATGTCTCAGAGATCGCTCGCCTCCAATTCAATACCAGAGTTGCACCACATTGTCCACAGAGATTTTGAGAACTCATAATATCTCGTCATTCAAACGGTTTCGGGCTCAAGTTCAGCAACTTTTGAGTTTTTGAGTGTTTGGGATTTCCCCCAAGATCTGGAAGACATGGGGGAAAGGGGGGAAACAATTTCATGTGTTCAGCCAATGCACAAATTAGATCAAGCCCAAGGTTAACACCATTAAAACAGTATTAACATAATAGCACACCCAAGAATATTGACACTTATTACTCATACTTTTCCTTTCCCTGTCTTGCTATAAGCTGAAGGTCTTAAGGTATCGCATAAGATCTGTTTACACCGGGGAAACAATTCTACACGCGTTCAAAGGAGGTTTTGCCACTTGAATTACTGTACTGGGCGTTATACTTAAACGCTCAGGGCACTTTTCATCCGAGATGACTTGCAAGAATGAAGAGAAAATATGGAGCAGCAGCAGGTCTATGCCACTAGAGGGAGCAACAAAAATAAAATGAATCCACGTTGGCATGTTTCATCTTATAACCATCTCATTGGATTTTTAAAAACATTTCAGCCACATCCTGTGATTTTAGAGAGACACACATTGTAAAGTGCCCTTATTAGTTGCTTTATTATGATGTGCACATTAAACATATTTGCTTAGGTACTTGTTACCTCGAGGTTAAGAAACTTGATGAGGGATTTAAACACAGACATATAGCAAGTTTTGACTGGAAGTGTTTGTTTTATTCTCATCATATTCAGAATTATTATGAAATGTCACCAAAAAGTAAACCTGAATTACAAAACGTATGACATGAGGGATGATGGATAACTGCCACACATAATGTAACATTTTCCCTCTCGTTTTCCTCTCTATAGGCAAAGCTTTTCGTCAGTTGTTGGATACTGAGTGTAAGTTAACTAAGCACTTTAGCAGTTGGTGACTGAGTGTAATAACAGGTCTGAATGGTCAGCTAATGGCATTATTAATAGATGGATACTTTTATAACATGACATTTTGAACCTTTTTACTTATCATTTGTGGACACAACTGATTTTAAGAAAGTGTCACTACCCTGATCTCTGAATTTCTTATTTCCTAAGTGAAGTTGGTCTGAGGCCGGACCATAAGTCGCGTAGATGTGAAAAGATGTGACCTTTTCTCACCCTGGTTAGAGTCCAATGAGTTGTTATTGTTATCTAATTGTTAACACGAGACGCGAAGCGTTCCGAAGCCGGTAAAGGAAACAACCACATCAGTTGACGTCTCACATTTCTTTCAGTCACATGAAAGCAAACTAGTGCCACGGTGGAAAAACTTTTGCAGGTTTTCACTGTTTTTTGTTTGTTTTGTTATTTCAACTTATGAGATTAAAAGCAAATAATAAGAAAGTGGCACAACTTGGCTAAATGAATAAAGGATTAAAAAAAAGTTTACTTATACAACATATTCCCCCTGGAAATTTTAGTATTAGATCAAATTCAGCGTAATAATTAATAGTAAAAGTAATAATAATAGAAAAAAGTTATAAATGTTTTACAGCTTGTTTTCTTTTCACTCGTATATTGATGGATATTATTTCAAATTATTTGACAATTACGTCACACACAAAGGTAATTCTGTCTTTGCCCGTGTGTTATTTTATGCAAAACCAGATTTACAAAAAAGAAAAAGACATTTTTTATGTTAAATGTGTCTTGGCTGCCACTGCACTGTTTTACTTAGTGTCAGCTAAACCTGTACACCATCAATGCCTCACTGTATAAAATAAAATAACTCATAAAATGCCAAAAAAAAACCAAAACTACAGAGTGTGTTTTCAGGATTCAGGTCTTTGTAGATGATTGCTCTGCCCATAACTTTTTTTATGTTTCACATTTCTTTGTCAGTTGCATTGGTGTTGTTGGTCCCCTCAAAAGGGCAAGTGGGATCACAATTTAAACGTCAATGTATTAAAAACAATGCCTGCAGAGTGTTACACTCTAACTGCCTTCATGGTCATGGTGCACTCATTTAGTGATCACAGATGTGAATTGCTGGCCCTCCGTGGCTTTGAAAACCCTCCGGTCCTATATAGGAGTCTCAAGTGGTCAACTGAAACGTGCCATATGAAAGATGTCTTAATTATAGAGGAATGTCAGGTTGAGCTTTGCCTTTGTGTGGCCATGCAGTGATGCAAACATTACTATTGCTGGAGTTTTTTCCCTTTCCCCCATTGCTCTGGTGTGTGCCGCCTTTACTTTTTTTCCCCTTTACATTCCATCTTTCAGAGTTCATGGCTGTCATTAGTAATAATGCGCCGTGATTCACAGAGTCCTACTTTCCCTGGCTTTTTTGTGTTGGTGATGAAAACTCACAGAATCAGAGCTCATGTTCCTCTGGAGCTGTTTGGAGCTGCTCGCCTTCCTTTCGTGTGGATTAACTGATCTGTCAGCCAAGGGTAGCTCATCTCCTGTTTTCCTGTACCAACTGCTGGGAGAAGACGGATCATTTTTAGACTTGCTTAAGCACAAACACTGGAGCCTTTTCAATGGTGGTGTGTTTGACTTATATTTGACTTAACCACCCTATACTGGCATTTTAACAACCCCCCCACACACACACACAATTAAATTTAATTTGTATAGTCCATTATCACAAATATGCCTCACTGGGTTTTACATTAACACAACATCCCGTCCTCAGACCCTGACATAGGATAAGTAACAACTACCTTTTAAAAGCCTTTAACAGAGGGGGAAATAGGAAGAAACCTCAGAAGGGTAATTCAAATATGACGCGGCTGTGAACAGTTTCACCACTTAGAGGTGTAAGAAAAATCAAACAGTTTCAAAGAAAACGACGATTAAAGTTTAAAAATAAAAACATCTCCCAATGCACTCTGCACTATTGACAAGAGATGGCTTAGTGCCTGTAGCTGAAACGCCCCTCGGCTTTACACAGACGCGCTGTTTTATCGGGACATGTTTCCTTAACCTTTGGCAGGTCTTAAAATTTAAACTTGAGGAAAACACTTCATACCTCATTTTTGCCGGCCGTCAAGGAAATGACTGTCACGGCTAAAGAGGCCACCCTGGAAAGTCTTTTATCCACATGAGTGTGATCAAGGTCTGGGCGGATTAGCTATGCTACTCACTAGCTTCTCACAAGTGTAGTCTCGATGGCAGTACAGTCACGGAAAGGGCAGACCTACAAAACTAGAAAAGCAAATCACCCAAAAGACATGATAGGAAGTGATTTCTTGTTTCATTTTACTCACATGTATATGATAAGTAAAATGTTTGACGAATTCAAACAGATTTCATCCTCACAGAGATTTGTTGCACGTCAAGGGTTCGCGGCCATGATACTGTGGCGAGCTATGTTGTACTGTGGAGCGGAGCGACGACAGGAAGACGGTTCTTTAATTTTTACCTAACTCGTATCCCATTGCACCACACAACCAAAAGGATGGGGACGTCAGTCCGAGTCACGGTCAAGTCCGTCAATGAAGTCCACTACTTGGACCAAGTCAAATCCCCAAATAAACACCTCAATTACGACTGAACCCATAAACTAACAACAGATTCATAAAACTTCCGGATTCCCACAATCCTTTGGGCTAAATGGCGTATAGAAGAATCGTCTCCCTGGGTCGTTATACTGCTTTTACACCTTTTTCGCGGAACTTGGACGCCCCCCACACACACACATTTTTACTTTTTTTAGTAAATTTTAATTTTTACTCATTAGTTAATGGATAATTTTGAAGTGATCGACGCTATTTCTGACGTAAACTTGTCATTTGGTGTATTTCCTGCATGGACTCCGGAATCAACGAGAAGCTGCTCTTGCTAGTTTTGTAGACCGATGGCGATTTGAACACAGGTTGCATCCGTACAATTGGACGTCTTCGTTACACGGTGAGAAGGAAAACGAGTCAAGTGTTTCTTACTATTTTGAAGCAGGGCCTCCTGGCATAAACACCTGTGATCTGTACTTCACGACGGGGCTCTATAAACACAGAGGCCAATCAACACATGCAACGCACAAAAGCAAACATCTGTTTGAATACTTTACTGGTTATTTTTAGTACGGACTGTTTATCACCAAGAGTACAAGAGTACAGTAGATCAAACAGTTTGTTTCTCCAGTAAACTAGTAGTAAATAGCTTACATTTATCTTCTCCAATGAGTACATTTATCATCCCTCTTCTTCTCCCCCCGTCTTGGTTTTCCCCTTCTCTGCTGTTCTTTTTACCATTTATACATGTTGTCAGTTTAGATTTTAAAGTTTTATTTTTGTACGATATTCTTGATAATGTGAATACAAAACGGTTAGGACCAGAAAATTTCTTTACTTCATCCTACATTTTTTTCCACCATAGACTGGTTATCATTTGTGTTGTTCCAGAGAGTACAGAATATGCTCACTGTTATTTCCATTAATTTTGTATTCCTGCCTTTTATTTTATTTCAACATGTTTGAAATAAATAAAATCAACAAAAATGCTTTATTTTTATTGAAAGTATGGGTTGTAGTGGTAGTAGGATAAGCCACTTAATTTGGTTATTGTATTCTTACAATTAAATGTGTCCTCTGTATTTAACCCATTCTACTGTATAGGAGCAGTGGCCAGCTGCAACAAGCAACCCAGGGGACAGCTAGCGGTTCGGTGTCATGCTCAAGGATGCTACGACATGCTCTCTGAAGGAGCCAGGGATTGACCCAGCAACTTACCTCTCACTAGATAATCTGTTCTACCTCCTGGAACCATGGTAAAAACATTAATATTATTATTGTTACAGTATGGAGTGAGAATGGTTTCGTTATACTATAAGAGTGAAACCCGTTTCATCAGGGATTACATGGGAATGATGCACTTTCAGCTGGCTATGGGAGTCTCCCAAGTACAATTGCTGTGTTTACATGCAGTAGTAAGAGGGGGGATATTTGCTTTTTAAAACTTTTTTCTAAGGTCATGATTTTGTTGTTGTGCATAAGCCCAGTGTTTACTGGAGTAGTTCGAGGAAATTCAACGCCATATCAAGCATCATAAAAGTCCCTTAAATGGCTGAAACGAGCACTAGTTTTCACCAGAAATTAAGCAAATGCAATCCTAATCCTTTTAAGGGGCTTCTGTGACAGGCATCCCCCTCACAGTCTGCTGGAAGACAACATGAATCCACTTTAGACAAGGTGCCGAGGTCCCTCAGGCAGCAAATAAACAAGCAACTCCAATTGTATGCTTTGTTTCTTGGACTTAATTCAATAAACAGTTGCCTATACAATGTATTTACCAGTGGCACACATCTCTCTAAAGCCTCGACGTGGTCATCTGTTGTTAATTATTCATCATTACGGATGAGGATTCCAGTGCCATGCTGCATTGATGAGGCGGCAGTGTTCCTCCACGAAACAAGTGGATTTATTTTTGAAGGGTGCGCTCTCTGCTTTTTCTCCATGGCCAGATTGCTCAAAGAGATTGGCTTTCTCCAGGCTGTGTAACAGATACCATCTAAATCATTAGGGCTCATTCATTGCCATGTGCCACTCCTGGGCTCAGGTTCCTGTGACCCTGAGGTCAAGCGGCTGAGAGCTCCCTGACCTCCAGCACTTCCTTTGAATATTAACAGGGTAGTTATGTAGTCAAAAGCCCTGATATAGAACATTGATTCATTTAGATAATAGCCAATCAGGCAGAGCGGCGAGGAGTGCAGCGATCTCCTCAGGATAGCTGGGCCTTTATGTGGCTTACTGAGGGCATAATGACAGCAAACAGAGGAAGCGTAGGCCTCTCTGGCTGAAATTATGTGGTCACATGCCTGCTGGCTGTAATGCTTTCCTTTAACCCGGCTAAGTTGGGCTCTTTATGTAGGGACAAATCCAGCCAGGGTCTATTATGAAGATGACGGTTTAAAGACATTTTGGTTCAATAGGAGACAAAAGCAGAACAGTGCTGTGAGAGCTGAAAGGCCAAAGCGCTAAAAAGAGACATTTAACTCTGTTGCAACTCATTGCAACATCTACAGATACAGTATCCATTCACACATCATTTGTGATGAAATATTCAAATGATTTTTTCGAAAACCCTCGCAGGTCCCAGTTTACACAAAAACCGAGCTGATTACTTTACGGGGTTGAGTGAGTACGTGTTTTTTTTTGTATGTTTGCATATGTGTGAATGTTTATGTGTGCGTATGGGCGTGTGTGCGCGCACGTGCGTGCATATGCATGTGTAAGTTCAAGTTAGCATTCTAGCAGCATTGGGTTCTCATAAGCCAACTGTCTCGGTTTGCACTCTGATTGGGCCATTTATAAAGCCGACGCAGGAACACATGGAAGAAAGAATCGCTTTAATGGCAACTAAATAGCTGGGTGGTGTCCATTCTGAAGAGGTTTTCACCGATCTTTCTCCAAACAAAGTTTCTTAACGTGAAATGAATGTAGTGGAAGAAGAGGGAGATCTCAGTTCACACAACAGAATTTAGCTGTTGCTAAAATTGTTTGATATGGCTAAGTGTAGCCATTACATGCCATAGATAAACGCATGATCTATCTTTACCCATCCTGGCCACAGCGCCTTTTAATGCCTGCCACAGGATCAGTTATCCCATTTCACCGCTGAGCAGGCAGTGTTCATCCCAACCCCACTATCAGGCCTTTAATCAGGAAAACGTAGCCGTTTGTTTGT
Organism: Regalecus glesne; assembly: GCA_900302585.1. Lineage (NCBI taxonomy): Eukaryota > Metazoa > Chordata > Actinopteri > Lampriformes > Regalecidae > Regalecus > Regalecus glesne. The sequence continues at coordinate 2,424 of OMLC01066173.1, read as the reverse complement.
GAAGCTGAAATGGAGCATGACGGCCACTGGAGGCTGAGAGAGGCCGTATTTATCACCCCGCGTGTTTAATTGTCCGTGTGCGAGCCTGCAGATCTGAGGGATGAGACTGCAATTATCATCCGTTGTGGGTAAACACTTGATGATAAGTGGTGGAGAACAATTGGTGTCCCCTGAAGTGAAAAAGAAGCTGTTCTGTCTTTGTTTGTGGAGGCGGAGCTCTGAGGACAGGTCCTGTTTTATGAGAGGCACCTGTCTGCAAGGGTACACCTCGATGCTTTCCCTCGTTAAGACGTGTGGTTGTAATCCTACGAGTGATGGAAATTAATGAAGGACAAATACTTGGTACTGTATGTTTTTATAGGATATGTATTTTATAGGCATATTAGATTTCAGAGACGTATAATGTGCTACATTTCAAAGCACTTATCTTACCGTGTCTTTTTATTTCACTGTTGATATTTTTTTACATGTGATGATAAGTATCCACATTGTGGGGGTGGACACAGACTTAGATGGAGGATGGGGGATTAAGGATTAATTACCCTTCCTTTATATTGTCTTTTGCAAAATCTTCACTGTTGAAATCAGTGTACTAAAGAAGAACATCTTATTCTGACTTAAAGAATCAGGGTTGACAAGTGAAGACTTGGTTTGTGTTATCAGATCTGGGACACCCCAGGAACGGGTTCATCTAGCATCTAAGAGGATGACTGATTTAGGACTAGTCATCAGGGACTCATTGGGTCCATATCATTGCAGACTACCACTTAGATCATAACCACCTATAATATTTGGTTTTGAGGCTGTATGCTGACCCAGCGGTAGGCCCTTTGCCTCAAAGCAAGAAGGTCCCGGGTTCAAATCCTGTCCCAGGTCATTTCTGTGTGGAGTTTGCATGTTCTCCATGTGCTTGTGTGGGTTTCCCCTCACTATTAAAAGCTCTGGCATGTCAGGGTTAATACTCCTATCTGTGTCCCTGAGCAAGGCAGTAGGGAAAAGAACTGGAGTTGGTCCCAGGGTGCTGCAGGTGCTCACTGCTCCTTTAGAATAGAATGGGATACATGGGACAAATTTCATTGTATGTATGTACAATGACAAATGAATAAAGCCTCTTCATAATTTTGGCCACATCAGCTGACTCTCAGAGTCCTCTTGACACTGGAATATGACAGACATATGTCAGGCACCTCCCTAACCATGGAGAGCCTAGGAAATGCCATCCTTAGCTCCAATGCACGTCAGCTACAGCCACATTCTCCTCAGTGTGTAAATAAACACTCAAAATCAGTGGATAATCATCGTGGCCACTTTTGTCTCATTGCAGAATATGGATGACATATGGAATCTGCATTCAGGCGGATCCTCTGCTATAAATAGTCGGCAGCAATCAAAGAAAATAAATGAATTGTCAGAGCGCAAGTATTTACAAGCATGGCAAAAAAAGTTCAATAATTGTAAGTGAATTTAGTGCATTTCTGAGTAAGTGGTAGCAGATAGGTCCCCGATGGAGAAGCAGTGTCATGTGACAGGCTGATACAGAGACTCCCTCCAGCGACGCATGGGAGTCTGTCTGAAAAACTTCAACCCCCCGACAAAGAAGAACAACAAGAAATAAACCACTCCTCATCCCACAGTGACCACATCTCAATGGAGAGGAACGCTGTAGAAACCCGCATGACCGTGACACAGCAGTGAGCTGCACATCAAGGCCTGCATGGCCATGCCGGTACCTCTCGCTAAAGCTCATTCAAAGTGACAATTTGTTTATCTGATAATTATCTTTCTTGCTCTGGGATGATGATTTCTTTCCTTGAGGAGGAAAAAAATGCTCCATTTGTTTTCAATTGACCCGGTGAATGCTTTAAAGTTGTTTACGGAAACCAGCGAATTACTATCCAACCAATAAAAAATACCCCCCAAAAAATAAAAAATACAAGGAGCGATGGAAAATCGATGAGTGCGAGTTCATCTCATGCTCATTTGAAATGTTTATAGAATAGTTAGCCAGTTAGCGGTTGGCAGATATTCGCCATCTTTCTATTTTGAAAGCATACGCATCAACCATGTGACACGATTCACATCTGTCAAGTGATGATTTACATCTTGATGGCCTCATTTATGTGGCTCGGTGTGGATCTGCAGGACCTTCCTGCATGATTACAGACTGCATTCTGCTGTTATAACAATGCACGCCGTATTCGGCGCAATGAGAGCAAATCTTTGTAACCCAAGGCTAATTATAGGTGTTTTCCCCATTTGGAATCTGTCATTTGCTAAGTCTGTGGCATTTGCTAAGTCTGCTCTGTTTTTTTGGAAATCTTGGTGAGTTTAAAGCTGGTAGAAATTGGGCGGTGTGAAACAGGGAACATGCTCCTACCTGCTAAAAATTAGACTGTTCACCTTAAGGGCCATGTGGTGACCCCA
>OMLC01066171.1:0-23210 GCA_900302585.1 Regalecus glesne | reverse complement strand
GTTGGGCAGTACGAGCCTAATTCATATTATCATCAGCTAACGCGTGGCAGCTTGCTTTACTTTATTCAAGGAAGAAAAGTACATAAGATGACTTAAACCATGGAAGTAGTGCATGTATATGTCATAATAAATACCCAGGATATATCCAAATGTTCTTCATCATTATGCTCACTTAGCAGCTGATGATTACACAAAGCATGAAACAGACTTAAATATTCAAAATTGAAAGTAAATTGGTCTGATTTACAGTATTTTGCACATGAGAAAGCCTGATTTTCTTTCTAATGACAGAAGAAAAATCAATTGCGACATCAATTATTTCATCCACAGAGCCCAAACAAAGTCAAATTCTCCACTAATGAGCAGAAGTAATGGATATAATCTGTTCCTGATATTGACCAATAGTTAGAAAGATTCATACTCAGAATCGTTTTCTGCAGGCAGAAAGAATTTGGAGCATTTCTGCTATTATCCATTACAAGTTTAATCCTCTGTTCATCAAGGGTAGGTTTTAGGTTTCCAGGCCAATCCATCCAACTGGTTCTGCCTAGTCACTAGTCATAGTTTCATAAAGAGCATCTGAGATCAGTGTCCGATTTGAAAAAGCACTGACTTCATTCACTCCAATCAACTTGTCGCCAATCAGAATCAACTTTATAGGCCAAGTGTGCTAATGAGTATAAGGAATTTGACTCCAGTTTACAGCAGCTGCTCGTAAAGTGGTTTGAGTGGTCAAAACACTTGAAAAGTTAAATAAAAATTATTCAATTTACTATGTATACAAAAGAAAACAATTGTATATTTGTATTGCACAAGAATTTGTATTGGACATCTTGTTTGAAAAGAGGTAATACACATCATAGATATGAAGTGGAGACATCTTGACCAGATGGGGCTATTTACTTTGTGTCATATTTACATAATGAGTGACTATTCTTACGCCATGCTATTAAGTGTTCATGAGAGATAGCCTGTGGAGAAAAAAAAAACCTATTACTATAGCTGGTGGTTGAGGTAAACATAAGTCTGCAGTGATTGCCAGAAGGTAGGAGTTCCAACAGACTGTGTCCTAGATGATTCTGCCTGACAGATTCTGGAATGCGAGACATTCATTGCAAAGTTCTTTGAGTGGCTGTAGACTAGAAAAGCACTATATCAAAATGAGTCCATCTACCATCCGAATACATCACTGGGGATTCAAGGTGTTGCAGAATGAAGTGCAGACCCATGCTGACTGCATCATTCACTGACCTGTTTGCCTACAGGGCAAACTCCAGGGGGTCCAGCAGGTGTACTGTGACATTCTTCAAGTGGGCCAACATCAGTCGTTTGAAAGAGTCCATAACAACAGACGTCGGAATGACAGGCCTGTAGTTATTCAGTCCTATGGAGGAGTGTTTCTTGGGGACCAGGGTGAAGATGGAGCATTTGAAGCACAAAGGTACTTCACATATCTCTAGGGATCTGTTGAAGATCTTCATGACGACTGGAGCCAGATGGTCAGCAGAGGCTTTAAAACATAATGGGGAGACAATGTCTCGCCCCGGTGAACATGCAAGATCCTTGTTTGTCCCATTGAGGAGAAGCAGCCCACCCAGTTTGTTGAGCAAGGAGCAAAGGTTCACAAGTTGAATGCCTGGAGTGCAGATCAAAATCCCTACTGTTGGAGCCTCACCAGCCTCACCGCTCTCCTCCACACTGGCTGCTTCCATTTCTCACAAAGAGCTACTGTTCCTCCAATTAAGATCTCAAAAAAACAACTTGTGGGTTTATGAAAACTGGCGAGTAACTATCTGGAGTTAACTGCCGAGGGTCAAGCAGTTCTTCTCTAGTGAACGTAGTCGAGTTTGAGTAACTGCACACACGGAGATTAAACAAAAACAAAGTACTAGAGAGTGGTGTACTGAGACTGCCATCCGCGGTGTCATCTTGAATGACTCACCATCAATGTTGAGCATCATCTTCCACATGGCGGGGCGCACGGACTGGTGGAAGCCGAACCACACTTCCCTCCCCCCTCCCAGGGGGTGATAGTATCCCTCAGGTGGGGAGAAAAATGAGCGGCCCACTGGTGTGTACCTAACAGAGAGTGAGTGTGTTACAAATTAAGAGTAATCAGCATGACTCAACTGGATTTACAGTATGACTTCATGTCCAGTACAGCTGGTGTCTCACCTCTGAGGTTTTTGAAGTATGAGACTGACTTGACTAATCCCAGAGGGAAATGTGATGTACAGTAAAATAAATACAGCATATCAAATATCATTACACACCATCCTCATCACTTTGGAAGCCACTGAAAGAAGACACCCTGATTCTTAGAAGGAATCCTCCTATAATAACCAGTAACAGATGTTTGCAGAGTACAGATTAGCATAACAAGCAAAGTAGATCAGGAAAGGTGTTCATCATTGTTATTTCAGGTGAAACTCCAAAAGCATCCATAATGCCTTCTGTTCGAGTACTTTGAAAATAACCTTGGAAGATAAAGAAAAGTCAATCTGAAGGCTTGATGACTTGATTTTTTTTATAACTTGTTTGGGTTCATAAACCCAAGGTTTATCAACTTTTCTTTGCCAAAAGAGAAGCCTGCAATGATTTAACTAAGCTCAAAAACTGAAAAATAAAATAAAATTGAATCACAGAAATAGGAGCAACAATTTGTACATTACTGAACCACAAAATGGTTTCCGGAGAAAAATCCATATGAAACCAGTAAAAACAGTGTCAGTTTATCAGCACAATGATGCAGTGAAAGGCTCAACTTTCAAATGGATGACCAAAAACTTGATAGGATAACACATGGCTTAGTGAGAGAAAAAGTTCTTCCGATCACTTTCAGAGAAGCAGGTCTAGTTTTTGATAACACCCTGGTATTTTTGTCAACACTTTCGTCTAGAAAAAAAGGAGAAAAGGGTCGATAAAGAAATAGGCCAAAAGGAAACTAAAAGTGCCTATTTTGACATTGGCTCCATGAACAGCTGATGACAAAATTGAAAACCGTTTGCACGAATTCATTTTGAAAGTGCAACAGCCAATGGAAGGAACTCAACCGTCCAACCAATGGTGAATTTCTATCATTCACACATGCACAGCTGCATCTGTAGGGCTAGCATCACTATTGTGATCCAGCCTAAAAGTACCTCATAGAGGCCAGGTGGCGCATCGCCACATCCAGGGCTTGGACAGAATCCAGGGGGACCTGCAACCGGCCACTGACTAGAGTCTCCTGGAGCAGGCGCCATGACACCTTGGCCAGCCAACGGATGGACACCTTGAAGATTCGGTCCTTGCCTTCACCAGGGATGGTCACCTCAAAATCCACCTAGAGGAAACGAAGGAAAAGGGACACGGAAAAGCAGAAGAAAAAATGAAGTATGAAACCAAGTTGGGATTTGTAGTAAAATCGTGTGGGGAAAAAGAATACAGAAAGATCAATTTATAAAATAATAAAAAATAAACAGAAACATAATAATCATTAAAGCACGTAACATTTTGGAAAATTCAGGGGAATCACTAGAAAATGTGCCAACATATTAGGATCTTGATATAATTTGTGCTTAGACTATCTATCACCTTCCCTTGTAGAAAATATGTCTTTGTCCATGTGAGTCTGCACACCAGAGCATGCACACATCAGTAAATACACATGGGTCTACAGTATGGAATAGAGAAACCCATTGAAAGAACCTAAATCACATAAGACAAGGCAAAAAAGCATCCTATCTTTACTAATTATTATAGTATATTAAATAAACTGTCTCATAATAAAAAATGAATAAAAAATTAAACGGAAAATGGACAATGAGTAAGAAATTGAATGGAGATCAGTGGGTCCTTCCAAAGGAAAAAAAGAGAAAACCTAACAAACAGCAGATGTGTAGGGGCCTCCGGTGGCATGGGGGATTAAGCCGATGCTAAGCCCATCTCTGCATCATGCAGTTGGATGTTTGAATCCCAGCTGCACCGTTCCCAACCACAGCTGGAGGTCTTTAGTTGGTGGGGCATAATTGCCTAAGTCTCACATGGGGATAAGGGTTAGGTTGGATAAAGGATTCTAGGTTCGCTAGTGTCTTCCTCTGGGTCGTCCAGGTGCTCGCGGTTAAGTGAATAGAAAGCACTCTCGATTTTTTCTCCTTCGACGGCCAAGGACTGTGCTTTCCCCGCAAGACCCCGATGTGCCAGATAGTGAGGGCTAGTAGTCATGTGACTTGGAAGAGACATATGCTACGGTTTCCTCTTTCCTGTCGACGCTCTAGAGGACCATCAAAGCGACAGAGCCATAGGCAACTCAGGGAATTTGGGTGGGGAAAGGGGGATTTTTTTTAACACCATATGTATGTTTTCAGTAGAAGACATGGTATGTTTGGGCAAGAAATGGATATCACTGACAGTTTGTCTGTGAAACACAAAGCCTGTATGCATACCTACCTTCTCACTCCCAATCGGAAGTGCTAGCACCGTATAGATGTTCTTCTTGCCATCATAGACTGGCTTCCTGTCACCAAAGAGCTGGGGCTTGAAGTGCTGCACCATGTACTCCACCACCTCCCTGCAGGTGGTGACACACAAACATCATAGCATCTATTATACCAAGTAAGCTGAAGTAGAAGCAACGGTCAGCAGATGCATCTATGCCCATTAAATCCATCAACCTATCAAAGGCACTCCATTCGGGATGGAGTCAAGGGGTTATGAAGAAGACAGGATATTGATCAAGTGGGCCACAGCTGGCGGAGGCGATATCTCACAGTGATGGGTGGGCAGGAGGGACAAGGACAAAAGAAAAAGTAGGTGGGCCGGGGTGGGGTGGTATCTTTTAGTGCTCAGTGCCTCAGCCTTCATATAAGTGTGGGGGGATGAGAGGCCGTTTTGAAAAGGGAGAGGCCATGCGGTCTTGACCTTTGCATGCTTCCTTGACCCCTTTGTCTTAAACCCTAAAAAAGCCAGCATCCTCATAAGAAGATAACTGAGCTTTAAGACTTGCTGAGTGTTCCCAAGAAACTTGTAAGTAAAATTCTAAGGCCATGGGATGTCATTTTCAAAGGTGATTTTACTTTAAGCACCGTTACGTTCTCTGGTCTCCTGATTGCACAACTCTCATTCCAAATGAGAGATCAATGTACCTTGACCCTATGCACTTGTTGTACGTCGCTCTGGATAAGAGCGTCTGCTAAATGCCTGCAATGTAATGTAATGTCCTGCTTTTCTATTTTGTGTCTGAAGTATAACTCTATGGACTTGAATGAAGACTGGTCCAAATCCTTAAGCTCATTTGAGTGTGTAGAACTTTATGGAGGAGGACTACATCTAGGTCAGGGTTTACATAAAAGATGAAAAATAAAGCATGATGAGATCTGCCTTCTATTGTCAACTACTTATCCAAAGTCAAGTCAGAGTCATGCTCGAGCCCATCCAGGTCATCAATGGGCAACACCCTGGACAGCCTGCCATTCCATCTCAGGGCTTGAGCAGTTAAGGGTTTAGTGTCTTGCTCAAAGACACTTCAACACACTTTCTGCAAGGACTGGGGATTGAACCACCAATCTTCTGATTACTATCAACTATCTATCTACCGGTTCCAATTACTGCCCTACCTCCTGAGCTATGCCGCTCTTATGCGAGGTGAGCTTGGAATCCCAAATTCCTTAAGAATAATGAAAAAATAATTGGTTTCATGGAGAACAGACTCTTGTAATTTACCAGGTTTGAAAGGAAACGTTAGAAGTCTAGATGCAGGTGTAGAATACTACACCTGCATACACAAATGAGAAAGTTCAGCCTTTCAGGTCTTCAAAGAGGCTAGTTAAAAGAAGTTCATTAAACTTAAGGCAACCAAAGTGGATTGACAGCCAAACACTATATCGAGACAGGACTTGACTACCACCTAAACAAATATTACCTCAGCAGAACAATAGAACTAAAAGACACAAGGCCAAGATAATCTTTGTTAAACTGAGAAATGTCTTAACGATAACCTTTCAGCCTAACACTGTGTAAGGAAATGTTGGCTCAAATGTAAGCACAGATCTGTGTTTTATAGATCCAAAGTCAGATATCTTAGAATATGATCCAAAATTATTTTCAAAATCTAATCCCATCTTCCTTTGGTTAAGAATGGCCTCTTCTTTATCATGATTTCAAAGGGATCACAATTTATCCAAATGTGACATCAGACATGAACCACTAAAGCAAGATATAGTGTTTTCTACAATGTGGCAATGTGGAAAATACTTAGTGAACCATCCTTATTCATATATATTTTAACCTGTTAGATTCCCATTACTCTACTTTCCAGTCAGGCATTATCATATCACAGGGCAGACTCAAAATTCAAAGGTCTAATAATACCCGTAGTAAACTCTACCACTAAATCCCTAAATATGTGAATGCATCTAGATTTAGGTCAAGTCAGTCAAAACCAATTTGATTTGATGCATCAGGAAGTCTCAATTTGCAAAAAGGGAACGCAATGGCTTTTGGATATGTCAGGGCCAATCAGTGTTGGATAAGGGTGGGGCATAAATCATAAGGGAGATTAAGGGGTCGATGTTAGACTTGACCATCTGTTGGACCAATCATCACTCTAGCACCACAGCTGGCAGAGTAGTCTGCGGAGAAACCCTTCATATAGTCTTACTACATGTGAGATTAAATAAATAAATGGACTCCCTTATCAGTCCTACAAGGAGAAATTTGGATTTCTCTGCATTTTAACCCATCCTATTGTATAGGAGCAGTGTGCTGCCATGATATGTTGCTTGGGGAGCAGTTATGGGTTCAGTGTCTCAAGGACACCTTGACATGCTTTCTGCAGGACCAGGGATCGAACCTGTAACCTTCCAATTGGCAGACGACCGCTTTACCCACTGAGCTATGCCGCCCCAATAAAAATCTTGCACGCCCCCTTCTGTGAGGCAGAGGTACTGTTTGCCTCACCTCGTGTAAGAGATGGGAATCTTGCACTTTAACCAAATTAACTACTGACACTCAAAGAAGCTTACAACCTCACACATGCATTCAAGTTACAGCTAATGATGGGCAAATCTTGTGCTTCACAAGCTTAGCCATCTGACCTCTGACTTATTCTGGATTATTCTGGATTTGGTCCCCTCAGCACAAACTACAGTGGAAATTAAAACATGAGATGCTCTCTCTATCAAAAGCAAAGCCTATCAGTTAGCTTAGTCTGCCAAGAGTCCCAAAACATAACTGTTATTCTTTTAATACTCAATTACCCCAAAACATCCAGGAACAATACTGAAATAATCAAGAACTTCCAAATTATTTTGATGTGCTCCACCAACAGCGATAATACCGAGAACTTTTTTTATGGTCTGTGAAATGTTGCCAAAATTATGATGTCACTGGCAGACAGCCATATGAAAACATACTTCCTGGTTTGCTGATGAGATGCATTGTATAAGAAAACACGAATAGGTCACTACCGATATTACCTGTTGACTCGCCGAGGGCACTTGTCTGGCTTGATGTCCACTTCGTAGTGGTAGACGTCCATCTTGGGTATCTCCACCTCAAAGTAGTTGGCCAGCAGCTTGATTGGCTTGCCCACGGTGCCCATGCCCGGCCGACGCGGGGCCTGGAACACTTGCTGTAGGGGTGGGGGGAAGGCCCCCATGGGCACTGGACAGCCAGGGAAAGAGATTTAGAAGATTGGGGGTTGAAAAGTAGGCAAAAGGGAGAGGATGGAAGGAAACAGGAAATAAATGATGACACCATTTTAACAGAGGCAGCAAGGAGGAAAGGCAAGGGGCAGCGTGGGCAACAAGAGGAGTTCCCGGTGATAGGTGGTGGCAAGGCAAACAGGAAATGTTTGGTGGGCGACACAGAGAGAGCGACAGACAGAGAATGCGACAGGGAGAAAGTGAGAGAGGCAGGAAGCCCAGAGGACCGGAAGAGGGAGTGAGAGAGAAAAAGCAGGCAGAGGAAAGGAGGGACACAGGAACAGGACAACGGTGAGCGGTGAGAGACAGCAGAGTAGTACGAGGCATGTCAAAGGAGGGGTGAGAGGTGGGGGTGAGAGGGTGACAGAGGATATTGACGAGGCATAAAGAGGGAGAAGAGGAACAAAGAAGAGAGGGGAGGGTGTGAACGGGGGAGAGGAAAAGAAGAGTGAGGGGATGGATGAATGAGAATTAATGGTGGGGGAGAAGAAAAAAAGAATATATTAGAAAAGGATTTATTTACATACGCAGATGCTGAGGGATACAAACTTAAGTGAACTCTCCATAGAAATAGGTCGGCTGTTTTTGAAAAAAAAAAACAATCCTCACGATGCATCATTAAAATTCATCATATTCCAGATATAGCTTCACTTTCACTCTGGGGGGACTGGTCTGATACAAGTCTGAACATTTTGGGGGATATACACACCTGTCATTCATTCACAATGAAATATTTCAGTTTTGTGATAGTCAGACAACGCCTCGCACCTCACTGCATAGGAAGAACAGGGACCAGGCATGCATTGAATATTGACATTCATCATCTTTCAATGATATTGTATCTTGATGAAATTTGGTGGTCATATTGTGACACAATTTTGTCGTTTAAGTTAATTGATATCTTGTATAATTTCCAAATGATTATCATAAACACATCTTCCATATTGCCCATGAACAATGTACAGGGCAGAAGGGAATCGGACTCCTCAGCCTACAAAAGAAAGATGAACCACATTAGTTAATATACATGACTTCTCACGACACATCCACTTTTCCAAAACAAATGTTACGAGCAACACCTCATTGGCAAGCTGACCAACACTATCCTATAAATTCAGATGTGTCTGGGCTCTTACAGCCTAATGAAGTCTACTTTCATTAGAACATCTTGCATTCACATGACAGGCCTCCGTTTCCACCACCTCAGAGTCCACAAAACATGTACCTCTCATTCAACTGATGAGGGACTAGTGTCTGGTAGTGTATGTAAAAACACATTGGATCCTGTAAAGATGTCCAGGAGAGAGGGGTCTTCGGTTGGCTGCTAGACGTGGGACTAACCGTGACTCCTGCCTGAGAGGGGCCCAGTGTCTTAACCTCTGAGTCCCCAGAGAACAAGCCCCTTCCACCAAAACAAAGACCCCAGCTGCCCTGCTCCTCAGTCTCTCACACACAACACACAGACACAATACGTAGACACATACACACACATGTGCAAGTAAGGGAGTGCCCCTGCTATGGAAAACACACATCCATGCACACAAACACAGGAGGACCCCCTACATTCCCAGCCTCACCATGGAGACACCACGGCAACATGACATTGTCATGGAGATCAGGGGACCGGTGTGCGTGCGTGCATGTGTGTGCGTGTGTGTACTTGTTTGTAGGGACGTTGAAGCAGAGGGGAGGGGTCCTAGTGTGTTGGCGTTAAGGGGATCTTGGCCTTTTTTGGTCCCAAAGTAATCGTGTTCCCACATCAGGCTGATGCTGCTGTCATCAATCTAACTCAGAAGCGGGGAAGCCTTGCTTTGAAGAGCTCCCATGGAAATCCTGGCTCATATCAAGTCATATGTTTACACAGAGCACCTCTGACATGTAGAATAAATGGACATGTGATCAAGTGCTCTGCTAAGTGTGTGCACCAAGGCTTCACACATAACAGCATGGTCAACAGACATAGTAAACATGGACACTAAGCATGAACATCATGCTCACTGTGTGGGTTGGTGTATGTGCGCCACCCTTGCGCCAGTGAAAGCAGATGGTGAGAAATTAAGCCAAGGCTCACACATACCCCCAGACAATAGCCATCCTCTCCTTGTCGTGGGATTTAAAATCCAAAAGAGACTGGCAGTATCATCTCACAGCTCTAAAGCCGCATCTCTGCATCATGATGTAAGATCAGTCCCAACATGCCATGATTAACACCGGACCCCCAAGACAATCACTCTTGCGGGGGAATGCCCATTTGGAAATGCCGTTAGAGAGGAGCTGGACATTTTTTGGTGTACCTTATCTGTAGAAAGTTCATGAACTGCCAACTACCAAAACTGGCTGCTTTTGTGACCTGCACTCAGAACCACTTAGGCATTCATTTCAAAATAAGAGGTCAATTTTACATGACATGATTAGTTCCCATGTTGTGGGGTGGACACAGACTTAGATGGGGTGTGGGGATTAAGGCTGGATGGCCTTCCTGACACCCCACAGTGGGTTTGAATCTGCAACATCTGGGTTGTCAGTACCCAAAGGGCTCAATCTACCACTGAGCTACCGAAGCCCCTATTACTAATTCCAACATATGAAGAGAAAAACAGTATCTCCAAAAAACCGAATTTGACTCAAATAACTGTACTGTATTCAGCATCCCAAACAGATTTCGTCAAGTTACTGTGCCTACATGCAGTCATCAATACAATGAACTGTTAGAGATTAATGTATGTTCAATGACAAACAAAGCTTTTTCTAGATGGTTACAGTAAACTTCCTGTGCAAATAACGATGGCAGTTGACACCTCCTAAACTTCATTGCAGGTATAAGGCTTATATGTAGAAAAGTGAGAAATCAATCTAAGCAATAGGATTAATTTTAAATGCACAAATGTGTTAAGGTATTTTGGCAACAGGAACACAGGTCTGCAAGTTAATATCTAACAATCAGGGGAACAAAGCAGTAAAAGTGCCTGATTGGGGAGGGACAACAAATTATCCACCAAATGTTTTGGATAAACTACTTGGCTGCCTCAACAATTGGCCGCTGACCATTCACTTAACATAAGAAACAGCAATCAACTTGGAAAGCGGTGCATTTGACTCCTTTAATTTCTAATACAAAAGCAGAGGATCTGGGATGAGTGGGCTCCAGGGGTGCTTATCCCTGCCTAAAGACTTAAACAAAGCTAACGACTGCTATATTTGAAGTTGACAGGATGGTCGGATAAATAGCCTGCTTGTGCTGAAATAATATGAACTTACTCAAACACAGCTAGTTATGAGCATGTACAAAAACTCACTCCTCAAAATGAAAAGATACTGGGCTGGCAGTAAACCTACAGGCCTGGCCCAGGTGGGTTCAAGACCGATTCAAGTGTCTTATAAACAATACCAAATGTAAAGAGGGAAACTATTTCCATTAAATCACAAAAAGAGGTGAATCAGTTCAACTGGATCAGAAGTTTATTAAGAGACGCGTTCGTCACTCACCAGGTGACTTCTTCAGCCTGAGCTGAAAACAAACATTCCCCTCCTTATAAACAGTACCTTGATGCCACACAACAATAGGTTATCTTAATAAACTTCTGATCCAGTTGAACTGATTCACCTCTTTTTGTGATTTCCATACCTGGATTATTGAGCATCCATCAAGATATTTCCATTAAAAGGTATAACACATTGTCAGTCACCAAAAAAATCACCCAATAGACCCCAGCTGGTTTTTGCAGGGCAGATATGGAACCTGTGTGCCATCCCAGCACGAACACCCGTGTGTTTTATTTCTGGGTGCAAATAACTCAGCCTGCAGAGATTCAGAGCTTTCTCCATTGACTTGTATTTTTGGTGCCATGTAAATAAATAATGCACCCATCATTGCTGCAGATGCTGGGGCCTGTGCTCATCTTCTGTGATGTGTACCTGGCGTTCAAAGCACCAGAGTACACCGTGGGGCTCGTTGAGTACTGACCATAACATAATAGTGTGAGTGAGTGTGTGTGGGGGGTGTCTGCGCTGCGGGAGCATGTTGCAGGGTGCAGCCGGGGTTGTGCTGCTTCAAGGCGGGCTTTACCTCGTGTCTCCTCGCTGGAGATTCCCACGACTCCCCCTCCTCCTCCTCCATTCTCGCAACATCTCCCCTCCCCTCTCCAGACTCAAGACAATGTCAGCGCACGAAATAGACCCATCCACCGCCACTAATCTGGCCATGGTGTCTGATTGTATTCAATACATAAAGTGATTTGTGGTGTGGTGCCGGTGGTCGGATCAGGCCTGACCGCGGCGACCCGGGTTATACTACCGGCTGGTACCCTCTTGCAGCATGTCTTACTACTGTCTTCACCTTGTGTTTGCCTTATACCTCTACAGTCCTGTTACTGGACAGTCAAAATGTCAGAAGACATGCATTTAAAAGTGATTTGCATACAGAGAGCAAAGATGGAACCTCCCGCCCCTTGCCAATGGGTTTGCCACAAGCCTAAACGCATCCCCTTACTATAAGGCCACGGTACCCCGTTATTGTGTGTGTGTGTGTGTGTGTATGTGTGTGGGAGAGTTTGGGGAGGGGGTCGCTGGGAAATTATCATGATTCTTTGATTCACAGCGGTGAAATCTAAATGATGTAGAGGCATAAAACGAGCAGGAAAAAATGATGGACGTACCAGCGCCAGACGGTCCCGGCTCCATCCCATTCACTTAGCCGCGCGGTTTACGAGCTCCCTAGTCCGGGGTTTGTGCGGCCACAACGCCGGTGGCCCCTTCAGGCTGGAAGCGGTTCAGAGCTCCAGCCCCCCTCCAGTCAGCGTTCACTCTCCTCCGCCCCCCTCCCCGACTAGAACCCCCTGGACCCGCTGAGGAGTTGAGGTTAAAAACGGCCGAGAGCTGCCTGGCCCGATGACCCCCGGGAGAGGGGCAGAGACGGGAAAAATGTCGCTGAGGATGAGAAGTGTAAGAGCGGTGCGTTGTAAGTGTCTCGCCGGTGGGCAGATTCCCCGGGCTTCGTGTGGGAGAAGCGGATTTTTTCTCCCGCGGCGTCGTTGTTTCCTGACGCGGCTGTTTGTTGCTCCTGCTCTCCGTCCAGGCAGGATTCTCCAGCGGAACAAAAAAAGGCCCCTAGCCCCTAAAATCCCGATCTTATTCTCTCGCGTGTAAAGACGCGCCCGTACGGGTCACTCAGCTCGTTGTTGCCCTCTAATGGTGGGAAAAGACAGTGCGTTCTTTTTTTTAAAAATAAACACATTTAACAATATTGCATTAAATTAAATATGTTGTGTTGTTATTCATTTAAGTATATGGAGATTCTACTGTGTTAAAATTAGAGATAGATATATAAACAGACAGATATACATACAGACAGAAAACACACACACACACATGTATATATGTTTATATATATATGTGTGTAAATTAACTTGTTCTTATAAATCATCATCAGCGGCATTCATTCAATGTGAGTATAACTGGATTGTCTTCATGTGGGACTTTAGATGGCTGTAGAGGCCAAGCTGTGATCCACATACTTTGGTGCAGTTGGAAGAGAAGACAATGGTGGTGGCTGGTGGTCGTGGTTGAGGCTTTTTCTCTCTCTCCCTGTGGTACTTTTGCTTTTTCTCTGCAGCACAGTGGAGTTCCATTTCATGACGTGCATCTCCTTGCTGCACAGATTTCTTCCAGGACCACCTATCTAGTGCAATGTGTTCCCCGTTTCTTGATGTGGTTTTGACTGCATTCAGACCAGTCTAAATATTCTCCTTAAAACGTTTGTTTCAATCAGCAGAAACTTGCTGACCTTCCTCCAACCGGCTGCACAGCTGAATTACTCCCCATGGAAGCTCTTCGCCGACATGGTGGAGTATGGCAGCAATAAGGATGGCAAACAGGGTATTCATGACAGGGGGTATTCATGACATCTGTCCTGGAGATGGTGTGCTATAAATATCATGAGTGCTGTACCCCTGGATGGGACAAGACACACTGAGACTCTGGGGATACTTCCTCAGTCAGTAGAAGCAGTCAGTTTACGAGGATGTGAGTGAGGACTTTGCTTGTTGTTGACAGGAGTGAGATGCCCCTGTAGTCTTCACAATCAGCCTCTTAGGGATGTTTTTTTCCCCAGACCAGGAAGGTATGGATGTGTTACAGGAGTTCTGAACCACCTTCCTTTAAGGTCTTGGCAGGGATCCCATCTGGTGTGGTAGCCTTGTTGTTCTTAAGGCTCCTGATGGCATCTTGAACCTTTACCATGGTGGAAGGTCCCCAGTGTCTTCTCTGATGGGACTCTGGAGAATGTGGCTGGCAACGTCTGCTTCAGCAATGCTGTTGTATTTGAGGAAGTGCTCCTTCACTTTGCATTAATGGACTCGTCCTTTGACTCCTCATGCCTGTCCTTTGCATACAGGGAGTTTAAGCCTCAGATGCTTGGACCATTGGCAGACTTAGAAGCACGGAAATATCTCTGATGCCAGCCGAGTCTTCATTTTCAGAGCCTTTTCTATCCACCAAGAGTTCTTAAACCTCCTCATGACCTCTAGACGTCTGTATTGGCTCTGGAGTGAGAGACTCCTTTAGCCTTGCATGTTAAATCACATGGCCAGGCATGAAAGACTTTATTTTTCTTAGAGATGAGCTGTTCTGTGCCTCTGCCATTCTCGTCAAACCAGTCCTGGTGTATTCTGGGATTATACCCAAGGATAGTTTTACAGGTGCTAGGGATGACACATTTTAGCAGGATCCAGGGACTTCTTAGTGTCGTCAGGATATTCCTGTTGGATGGATTCCCCAAGATAGATAGATATATTGCCAGACAGACTGATAGACAAATAAAATCATCAGATGTAAGAATACAGGAATATGAAATGAATGTTAAAAAAATAAATATTTCTGAATAAATAAAAAAAATTAGGAAAAACAAATTAATAGATAAAATAGTTTAAACAATCACAAAGGTAAAGTGAACAAATCTTGATCTGTTTGCTTTATCATATTGGCTTAAGAAAGCCTTAAAGAGTAAATGACCAATACAAATAGGGAGAATAAGAGTTAGGTCGAAATGTATGTAAAATACAAAGGAATACTAAGTGCAAGTAAAGATAATGTAACTATTATGACTGTGCGAATATTTGATTTAAACTCTCAGAGGAATATGAAAAAAAACATTTCAGAGGTCACAATGATTCATTCTTGTTTAAAAAATAAAATACTCACAGGATTTCTGCATTACTGCATTTTATAATCTATTTATTTTATTTTTAACTTAAACATGCTTTGCCTATTTTCCACATCAATGATAGTGTACTGTTTTTCTGTTTGCTATTTTCTATTAAATGCACGAAGTGGAGGAAGAAAAAGAAGCAGAAGAATGATGAGAAGAAGAAGAAGCAGAAGAAGAAGCAGACGAAGAAGAAGTAGATGAAAAGAGGAAGCAGAAGAAGAACGAAGAAGAACGAGGAATAGCAGCAGTATTAGGAGAACAAGGAGTAGAAGAAGAAAGATAAAGGGGGGGAGCTACTGCAAAATCTAGTAAGGATTCCAAAGTGTTATGTATGAGGCAATTTAATCAGCCACAACTTTTACACTACCCTTCACATACTAAAATGCAATGCACTTTGCCTTTAACTGATAAAAACGTAGAGATTTGAAAGAAGATGACCAGGGAAGGAGAAAAGATAAACCTGACGAAAATGTATCTGCAGGACGATATGAACCGTGTGATGACGGACAATTCAAATAAATTTTTCCTGACTTGAATTTTACGTCTTATTTTGTTGCAATTCTGTAACTCCTTGTCACATATCACTTTTTATGATCCGTGTACTTGTATAAAAATGACAATTTCGTTTTATGTGCGTTCTATTCTCGTACTGTGATGTAAAATAAGATTAAGGTTTAACACATGTCTTTGTGAACCACGCACAACTAAGCTTTTGGGAAAGCTAACTATTGAACAATTCATCTTCGTTTCTTATGGCAATTCCGCAACTTCTGTTGACTACTATGTAAATAACTATTTTATTATGTCGCTTCACATGTTCTATAAATCTAGCAATCGGGGACAGGAACTTGAACTTCGTCACTTCCTGCAATGCGGAAGTGGACGTCATCGTTAAGGCTGTGAGTTGGAGGTCTGTGAAATGTGAGGTATTATTAGCAATTGTTGAAGGAAAATCAAAATGTAGCTCAGCAATTTGAATGAAAGAAGCAACTTTTGATATTTTTAATATATTTTTGATGACAGTTCACAGCTGTTTACTGGTAGTTTTATTGTACAGCAATGGTTCCACTGACGACTGGTAATACAATCTGCCTGCTGCAGAGAGGTTATAGTAAAATGTAGATTTTGGTTTTCAAAGTACAACGTCCTTTGGAAATGAATTACAGTTTTATTTTGTAGATTGTTTAACCTTATTACAGTCCTACAGTTTCTTTGTGATATATGTGTACTGTCTCATATATGTTTTCATTGTGCTTTCAGAACGTAAAAAAATCGAAGATGTCCTGGATAAAGGAAGGTGAATTGAATCTTCTTGAAAAGCTCTCGGCCAATGTCATTAAGGTAAACCTTTAAAAAACTATTTATTCTGCTGTAAAGCAGGCTAGAGGCTTATTTACACAAATATATTCTATCTTAACATAAACCCTGTACACATTTTAGTGGTCAGGTTCTTTTTTGGGCAGAATAGCCCAGGAGGTAAGACAGTGGTCTAGTTATCATAAGATTGGTTGTTTGGTCCTCTGCAGATAGTGTATTGTAATGTCCTTGAGCAAGAGACCGAACCCCTCACTGTTGAAATACAGATGGAATGGTGACCTGTCCAGGTTGTTTCCCTGCCTTTTGCCAATTGAGCACTGGGATTGGCTCCTGCATGACCTGACTTCGGATAAGCACTTGACAATAGATGAATGATAAAAATGATTCCACATCTTTTTTTGTTGTAGTTCATTTTGGGATATTTTATTGATGAAAGTTGAGGGTTATTTTTGGGCCAACCCAAAATATCTCTTTGCTGCCTAAGAGCAACATTGTGTGACCATGGTCTTTGATCCTCTATCATTGGAGCGCACTACAACGGTTAGGAAAGGCAAACATAATGAAAGCCTTCCTCTCATCACTGAATGTCAGTTTTAAGGCTTCAGACTGCCCAAGCTCTGCCTGTAGCTGGACATAAAATGGCTTCTGGTTGCACTCCCCAATGACCCACTGCAACAATCTGGACCTGGTCCAGGCTTCCTGATCCTTCTCAAAAAAGTGGTTATGTGCTGTAAAGCAGAAATGCAGCCTGTACAACCACATACCCCACATCTTCCTTCTTCTCACACATTATTTGGCAGTGAGTAGTATTGTGCAACTAGACATCTTGATTAGGGATGGGAGCCATGGGCCCCTGCTTCCTCTTTCCCTTATCGCACAATGTTGCCCTAAGGCAGCAAAAAATAATAATTTGTGATCTAGCAAATTAGATACATTTTGTAAAACTAGACGAAAGACTGCTCTCCTTCATACACACATAGATTTTTATTTATTGTTCATGTCACTTTGAATAAAATTACTAAAGAAATTAAGCTTTGCGTACTTTGCTGCTGTAACATTGTAATTTCACCCTGGGGAATTAATAAAGGAATATCTTATCATATGTGCTCCTGTGACCATGTGTCAGAAAAGCAAGTCGTGTCTTTAAATATTACTTGATGGTGGTCCTGAAACCTTTTTGGACTATCCTTTGGTGCTTTTTTTGTCATTTGGGTTTATTGCAATCATTTCAAGAAACATAGGGGTTAAAATTTTCCTTTGGCAAAGAGCAACACTGTATTAGAGTGTTAAATAATATAGTTGGTTTGATTTGACAATTGGTTTACATTTGTCTTGACTCCTCTTCCTTCCCATTACATATCACAGGCTGGTCCAGTGCCCAAACATGTTGCCTTCATCATGGATGGCAACCGACGATTTGCCCGCAAGAAACATGTGCAACGCCAGGAGGGACATACACAAGGCTTTAACAAGTTAGCAGAAGTGAGGATATGAACCCGACTGGATATTCTTGTAAATGTAGTTTATTACTGACCTACAATTAAAGTTCCACATTGCTAATAAATTTATATCTCAACCCCCACCCAGACACTGCGTTGGTGTTTGCACCTGAGTATCCCTGAGGTTACGGTGTATGCATTCAGCATTGAGAACTTCAAGCGAGCCAAAGATGAGGTGGATGGATTGATGGAGCTTGCCAAACAGAAATTTTTCAAGCTACTAGAGGAACGGTAGGTGTTAATCCCAAATGAACCAAGGAGCCAAGCCAATTTCCTTATTGTTTGACTATGGACAAAAGGGAAATTCTTAAAATACCTTCAACTTACTCATAATCATATGAAGAGAAACTAAATATCCACCTAGACACAAAAAAGTAGTGAGATAGCGTTTAAAATTAAGGCTCTATTGGATTTTTTACAAAAATAACTACTTCCGGAAAAAGCTGTGCTGGCTGTAGTGCAGTATAGCTTAGGGTTGTTTAGTTCATGCTCAGAGCACTGGTTGCTCCTTTTTTTCTTTTCTTTTTTTACAAAGGCTTTGACTGTTTTAAGACTAGTTTGGGGTTCATTTCTGTTGTTTGGGGACAATAATAGAGTGTGTCAATTGTGTTTTGTGGAAATGTTTACATGTTGGCAGGTATTGTCACTCATCTTTTTCTCTTTCCTCTTCTAGGGAGAATTTGGAGAAGCATGGTGTGTGTATCCGAGTACTGGGAGACCTGACCATGTTGCCACAGGACCTTCAGCAGCTTATTGCCAAAGCTGTCGTTGCAACCAGGGCTCACAACAAGTATGCTCCTTTTCAATAATTAATATTCCAACTTGTTTGCCCTCATCATTATCACTCATCATAACTCAGCTTCACCACTCTACAGTTTTCTACATATCTGACAAATATATATGTAACCTATGCAACGCATATGACTGAAGATACACTCTTCTGCCAACAGATGTTTCCTGAATGTCTGCTTCGCCTATACCTCAAGACATGAAATTGCCAATGCTGTCAGGGAAATGGCTTGGGGAGTGGAGCAGGGCTTTATCAAATCAAGGTAAAAATGTAATACACAGGCTAACATCTCTAACCAGATTGAATTAATAATTCAATATCTAGGATCATTTAAGTAGGCTCGTCATTTACCATATAAAATGAAATGTAGCTATTACTCTATCCTTTTTTTCCTCTGTCTGTGGTGCTCAGCGATGTGTCAGAAACCCTGCTGAGTGAATGTCTGTACAGTAATAACTCTCCCAATCCTGATCTACTTATCCGCACATCTGGAGAGGTTCGACTCAGTGACTTTCTCCTTTGGCAGGTAAGGATTCAAGTGGCTTGGGTATTAATTCACTTGTGAAAGGTAACAATGAGCTGAGATGTTGTTGATGATGTTGTTTTTCTGAGCCAATTTTTTTCTTAACTTTTTGGGGGATAAATTACTCTGAATATGCCTTTTTATGGCATCTTCCTTGTCATTTTCTTTTTTATTGTATGGCAGAAAAGACAGCAGGTCAATTCCAACAACTGTCAAGTATTTTGGCCAAATTTGCTTCAGCAAGACTGAAAATATAGACACTTGTAGGGGTGGGTGCTTATAGCAAACATGATTTTTTTTCCTGGAATTTTTTTTTTCATTTATCACAACTCTTTAATTCTTTGGGTTTTTTATACTTTACAAGTTACCAACAGTATGAGAAAACTAATTTCCATATCCAAGAAAACATCCCTACAAGGAAAGAAAACCTAAGCAAAGATCACATAACTCTTTAGGGCGAATGTCTTTTTATACAAATTTTAATTATAATTGTAACGGAGAAGTTTTATTGTTCACATTATGTCATCAATCGCACACCTCTAACTTGTTTTGAGTTGGTCTGGATGAGACGGCTGCCTATATAATACAAATGCCCAAATATAAACTCTTTGCAAAGCTGATAATGTCAGAAAGTATATTAAGATATGTGTAAATTTGCCAGAATGGCTCAGAAGCTTTAATGTGTGAAATTACATCATTGTTCATGTAAACTGTAAGTCATAACTTATAATATTAATATTAACTGCCTATAATATAGTGAACAATCCTATTTTCTTGAAATAGCCATGTTAGGTACTGCAACACATTTCACTTAAATGTAGCCTGTAACACTGGATTTCAGTAAAACATATAACTTGCAGAACAATTGAAATGGTATATCATCATTGGCACCAGTGACGGACGTGTGAAGTAGGTGGATCTGGTTTGTTTACCTGCTCCACCAACTGCGTCTATGTTGTGTGTGGTTTCGGGCATCTGTGTATTCATAGAAGATTTCTGCATGCATATTGAGTTTTGCCAAATGATAGTGCCATTGGTTATGCAAGGGTTGGAAACATAGACTATGCTAACCAATACTGAATTAACTAGATTTAATTTTAACTACAGGGTCATTGATTTGATTTATTCATTTTAATATGCAATGAAACAAAATCATATATTACAATATCAATGTAATGTCGATATATTAGTGATGACATGATCATTTAAAATGAGACTTACTAGTATTTCTTGATAAAGACTTATTCTCCCCAATACTGTTGGGCAACTCCATTCTCCTTGCTGCATGCCAGAAACATCTTTTAGATTTTGACTCATGGACATAAGCATGGGTCAGCATAACTCAGGAGGTAGGGTGATTGTTTAGTAAAATGTAATGAAATAAACAGTAAAGGAAATGCTTCGAAATGTCGCATATCCATACTTCTGGAAAACAATAGACCCTGAGTTGTTCTTGGTAAGAGTTGGTTGTTGTGTTTTGCAGGGAATTTTTCTTGTAGTTACTGCATGTGTGCAATAAAGCAGTACCATTATAGTACAAAGTACAGTAAAACCTTTTTCAAAGATGGGATATATAATTTTTCAAGATATAAATTCAGCATAAAACATGGAGTCAAACCCTTGGCTGTAATGATGGTGAGATATATGATGGAGATCTGTATTAATGTCTTCTCATCTGATATCCTGCAGACTTCTCATTCATGTCTAGTGTTCCAGTCCATTCTCTGGCCAGAGTATTCATTCTGGAACTTATGTGAAGCCATCCTCCAATATCAGTTCAATTACAGATCCATTCAGGTAATGCTTCTATTATTTATTATATCATTTTGACCTCTTTGATTGAAAATAAAATGAATAATGATGACCGTTATAATAATTTTACAGAAACTTACATAATGGATTGATTTACAACCAGTGTTGCAAAGTACTTTACAAAAGATACATTCATTTAAAAACATCAAAAGAACACAAAATATTTCAATGAGAATAAAATAAGTAATAAAACAAGATCTAGGACATAGAATGCCTTATAAAATTAGTTTTTAAGAGCATTTTAAGTGGGATCTAGAGTATGGCAGCCTGAGCTCCATGGGAAGGGCCCTCTGATATCTAAGAGCTCCAACAGCTCTCACGCTGTCAAATCCTGTAGCGACAAGTTTGTCTTGCCTCAGGGAGCTTTAAATTAAGAGTATTAAATGCCTGTGTGATATCAACTAATAATGCTGAGCCGTTTGGTATCATTCAGTCATGAACATTTTGCCTGCCTTATTTCATGAATTCTCTGATCATCCCCACAATTTATAAAAAAACCTTTTCTTGATACTGCCCTTGCTCAATCAGTGCAATTCTGTGAAGTACAGCCCATCTCCATATGTTGAGGAGGAAGAAGAAGCCCTATTCATTTGTAATTGTACATTCATGCTATCAAATTTATTCTTTGTATTTAAGCCTTCCCATTGTATAGGATCAATGAGGAGCTGTAGTACCAGGGGCCCAACCCCAATTATTTTTCCTATTGCCTTGCTCAGGGGCACAGGCAGGAGTTTTAACCCTAACACATGTCTTTTTGATTGTGGGAGGAAACCGGAGCAACCAGAGGAAACCCACACAGACAAAATGATAACATGCAAACTCCACACAGAAAGGACCTGGGTCAGTATTCGATCCAAGGACCTTCTTGCTGTGAGGCAACAGTGATAACTCCTGTGCCACCATGCCACCCTATTATTGCATCAATTTCCTCTGGAAACAAACAGAACTGATGGTGTTGAAAACCTCTTGATCTGATGTAATTAATGAGTTTCACCACAACAGTCATAAATAACAGTGTCAAATATAAAGCATTTGCTGCAACATACCTGCTGGTGACAGTGCAATGCAATTGTGGGATCTATATTCTCTTCCAGCTTTATTTGAATTGGTGCTCGAAACTCATTTTTCTTCTCATCATTGATGGGTAACCATAAGTTGTGATTCCAGCCAACTCATTTCAGGGTAGCCCAACACCCTGCCGTGGTTCTCAACTCCTGTCCTCACATACCACCTGTACCACTGGTGTTCTGTTCTACCAAGTAGTTAACTACACTCACCTGTTGTGATTAGATGGCTGCAATAACTGACTTAACAGGTGAATGCATGCAGTTAATGTACCACTGCAGTGCATAGTACCCGAATATCTTCGGCTGTAGTCTTTCCCTGCATTGGATATAAAGTCAGTAGTTCTTCTGTTTACTCAACACGGTCATTGATACCCCTTAGAAATACAGTAAGCTTGGCATTGATATTAACACTCTGTTTTCATCAAGTGCCAAAGAATAATACATGAAATTGTTTAGTACACAACTTCCTGTAAATATCACCTGACAACTCGCTGATCCATTATACCAATGTACTCTGTCCGAGACTGAAGTTTACAAATAAAGACCCCCCTCTCCAGACAGAGAATATTCTTTACCTACAGCATGTGGTCTCAGAAACTGTCCCTCCCTAAATGGCTTACAAGCCTTTGCTATTGCCTCGCTTAACACATAGATAGGTTCAAAAGCTGCATCAGTCTTTTTTGGGCTTTGTGAAAAAGTTCTGCTGACTGCACAGACTTTTTTGAAAGTGTGCTGCCTTTCTCACTCTCCTCCTCTAATGTCACATCAGATTTAATCGTTCAGGACGGAGCCTTTGCTTTGTAAATTTGACAGATAGACAAATTCAATTGTGGATGCATTAAATTCAGGGAAGAAGCTGTGCCATGTCCATTTCTTGGAAGTGTCAGTGCTCCTAGTCAGCTTTTAATTTGGCTTTTGAAACTGATGTTTTTACCAAACCATCTGCAAGCTGGGAGAATTTATGTTGGCATGCTCATGTGAGATATATCGCAGCAGGCTAGCCTACTGGGTTTGTGTACTCACATTGCCTGGCTACAGTGTATGTAGGTGAGAGAGAGTGTTGCTAAACTGACATTAGGCTACTGCGTCTGCAACTGGCCCCAGAACTAGTTTTAACCCAGTACTTAGAAACTAGCATGTGCGCTTTGGGAACTGACAAGCCAGATGTTGTGGGTTCAAACCCACCGTCGGGCATCACGAAAGGCATTCAACCTCAATCCTCTATGCTCCATCTAAGTCCATGTCTAGCCCCCCAACATGGGGATTGATCCTGATACATAAAAATGGACCTCCATTTGGAGCTACAACACTAT
>OMLC01066167.1:0-22090 GCA_900302585.1 Regalecus glesne | reverse complement strand
GACACAATTGGGTCAGTTTGATCAATTTACTGTCAGACGCTTGGGTCAGGCTTGGCAAACACCTCACGGGGTGAAATTACAGCCACATTATTCACCAAGGAGGATTATCTGTGCCCGTCTGGTGGTACAATGACATGTTATGATAACAGCCCCTGAAAAGTAATCTATGGAATGCCGCTTGACAGACTTTTAGAGGCAAGGTGTTCATGCATGTTTATGCTAGTGTTGTCACAATTGTTTGTTTGAATGCCACAGAGTATGTCAATGATCTGTGTGCTTGTGTAAAGTGTGTGCCTCGATACCATGGCCCAGCTGTCAGTTGGTACCTTTGAGGACTCTAAGCTAAGGCAGCTGTCAATGAGCAACATTCCCGCTGAGCTCCCCCACCCCTTTCCTCCAATGAGAGCAATGCAGCTTAAAGAGATTCAGCAAAACTAAATCCAACCGGCCTGTTGACATATTGTCACAGGCAAGAACTAGTATTTGTGAAGTGCAAAAGGTCTGTCACTGACTGCTAATATAATGTGTGTATCTGTATCATCTGTATTAGGTGGGCCATGTAACATGTTCACCTGCTTTCATTGAGGGACACGTCTGAGTTGTGAAGGGTCCAAGTGAAGGATAGATCAATGGAGGAGCAGTGGGACAATATAAAATCAACTGGGTTTGAGTCCCTCTTCATTCAGGAAGAGGATGGGGAGCCAGAAAGGACCCAGACTGGGGACAGAGGAGAGTGTGGTGCAGTAAGCACAGTCATTGGAGTCAACAACAGAACACATCTGAATCCATCAGTTCAAATTCAGCCTTACTTAAGGGAGATGGATGACTTACTCAAGAGCTGCGAGGAGCTGACAGGTGTTTCTTTTGGCATGGACTTCTCAACCGGTTATACAGACACTCGCCCGGATGGATCGACTCAAGGTCAGTTTGAAGAGGAAGTCATGAAAAATAGAGGTAGAGAATCACAAACATCTCCCCAACCATACTTATCTACAACCTACATCGACACAAGTATGGACAAGACTGGAACAGCAGACCTGCCGGACCAGGCTAGCAGCCTGATGGACATGTGCGGCAGTACAATAGAAACTTCCCCCCAAACAGAGATGCCCCTGACCTCAGCAGGCACCAAACTGAGTGGTTCCATGACCGAGTACCAGAACCAGCTGCCGGGCATGCTCGCCATGCTAGACAGCTGTATGGAAGAGGCTGCCATGGACTATGACTTCCAAGAGTGGGATACAGATGCAAACCAAGAATATGTACAAGTCTGTCAAAATCATACTCTACAGAGGAAAACAACACCAAGAGCCATGGAGAGAAGTGAGACAATAAGATTGGATGTCCCTCCACTTCTCAGGTCCTGGGTTGGCCCAACTGTGGATGGGGCGACTAGTCAGAAATCAATGGAAAGAAGAGATGAGGTGGTTGCTTTGACTCCACAGAGAGGCCCACTGAAGCCCTGTATTGGCTATGAGGACATCGGAAATGTCTCAGCAGAAAGGCTGAAGACCACAGAGACTGAAACAGGGGCCTGTGAAGAACTTCAAGTAGACGAAGTAGTGCTTGAACCACAGTTAAGGCTTTCAAGGCCACATAAAAATCACATGTCTGCTGATGACAAAACGTACACTGAAGAGGAAATGTGTGAGATGGATATAAGAAATGCCCGATTGCCTGCTGAAGATAGACAGTCAGTCTACGCAGATGAGCTGGAAGCCCTGGGTTGTCAGTTTGAAGACTGTATAAAGGCGGTACAAAGTTTAGAGTTAAAGAGGGAAGAGCTGTTGGAGGAGCTGCTTCTACTGAGCGGTGAGAAGGAGGAGAGGAGGGAGGCAGAGAGAAGCAAAGAGGAAGAGGAAAAGGAAGAGAAAGGGCAAACGGAAGAGAGGAGTGAGAGAAAGGTGGCCAAGCTGTTAGAGGTTCTGAAGGAGGCAGAAAAGGTGAGGAGAGAGGAAAACCAGCAGGAGTTACAGAGCCTGAGGGAGCAGAGGGCGATGGAGGAGAAACAGGTGTGGAAGGTGACCCTGGAGAGACAGGGGCTGCATGAGGAGACCAGGAGGCTGAGGAAGAGGCTGTTTGTCATAGCTAGGGACTGTGCTCACAGTCAGGCTGCCCTACATGCCCAGCAACGAGAGCTGGAGCTGTTCAAGAGAGAAGAGGTAGGATTACTTTCTTTACTTAAACTTTTTACAACTCTTCTAGACCTCAATTAATGCTTCATTGACTTATATCCATCCATCCATCCATCCATCGTCAACCGCTTATCTGAAATCAGGTCGCGGGGAACTGGAGCCTATCGCAGTCCACATTGGGAAAAGGTAGGGACACACTCTGCATAGGTCGCCAGTCTATCACAGGCCAGAGCGTTTAGGGGAACAGTGTCTTGCTCAAGGACACTTTGACACACTTCCCTGCAGGTGTGGGGATCGAACCTGCAACCTTTTGATCGCCAGACGACCCCTCTAACCACCAACTTATAAAAGTTAAATAATGTACATTGAAGGCAATACGTATAAATCATCACCTAATATCAATGTACTTATTTTCACAATATCTTGCATACATTTGTAAAAATGCTTTGCTTAAGAATCCAACTGTGGTTCATCACATTGAAATGATTGGCTAGTTTCCCTCTACTCAAATATTGGAGATTTCATTTTATGGGAAATTTTAGGTAATGGATTTTCATGATCATTGATCTTGACACCAAAGTCATGTCATGAAATGATAACATCCCAATTTCCATCCGATACAATTGAAAGATCATAAATGCTAATATTGAATTATTGCCCAGCCCTACCCAACAATGCCATTGCCAAGGAAATCCAAACATCCAATTCACAATTTTTTTTCCTCCCATCTTTTTCCATCTGTGCTAATAGGAGAACCTCCAGTCTTTGGTGCTCCAGCTGACAGAAGAGGGCTCTCAGCTCCGATCAGCCCAGAAACAGCAGCTCTCCAGTCTGCAGGGCCTTCTTCTCATGCAGGTCTCCAGCCAGACTTCAAGCACTCAGGAGGAGCTGATCCAGTCCAGGAGGCACTCCTGTGGGGACATCAAACAGTATCTGAACGGTGGACTGAAGGCACTGGAAGAGAGGTGTTGGACTCATATTCCAAACGGAAATCATACCACCTTACTGACATAAAGTGGCATGATTTATTTACAGTCGGAAGGTTACAGGATTGATCCCCTAACCTGCATATAGCATGTCGGAGTGTCATTGAGCAAGACACTGAACCCCTAACTGCTCCCTGAGCACCATATGTTGGCAGGGTGGGTTAAAATGCAGAGAAATCTCAATTTCCCCTTGCAGGGCACCAATTATTATCATTATAATTATTATCTATGTAAGGGGAAGTTATCCGAGAGGAGAATTGAGCATCAGAAACATGCAAAAGATGCATTATTTTGGGGTTAGTTAACGTTTGTACACATCTTATTATGGCTTGAAATGGTCTTTTTAGTTGTGTCCGTTTGCTGCGGTTCATTTTTATGCCTGCTCACTGATGTCAGATGTCTGACCATGACAGTCACTGACCAAGTTAATGTCAACGCATTGATAATATGCTCAGTAACTCATACCACCTAATGTCAGCGAATCCAAACTAACCCTTTAACATAACAGAAAAATAATTTGCTCTCGATTTATCATCTTTATAAAGGTGACATCAGGTTATTCTGTAACACTACCTTGACTATAATCTTACAGCAAACTCAAAAATTATAACTTCCTACATCTCAAAAAACATCTTTGACCTGTTGGTGTCTGTGTTCCAGGTATGAGCCCATGCTGCTGGCCCTGCTGAAGAGAAGAGACACAACTTCGGGCACCCTGGTGAAAGCCAGAGAGCAGGTCCAGGAACTCAGGACTCAGCTGGGGCCTCTGAGACAGGAGAGCCAGCAGCTTGCACTCCAGAGGGCCTGTTTGGATGAGAAGCTCAAGCTAATACAAATACAGAGGAACGAGAATGTAGAGCAGTATAAGGTAAGGAAAGAGGTGTGTGTGGTGTGATTTTAAGAAACAAATTTGAGATGTTATGGGTAGATTGGCTGTGAAGTAGGTGATGTGTGATACATCGGTTATAGATATAGGATGTATGGGAACTAAAGGATGCAAAAATTGACAAGTCTTTTGTAAGAAAGTTGAAAAAAGGTAAATCTTAGGATGTCTGTCAGTGTACCAAGCCTCTGAAACAAAACCCAAACCCCAACAGGAGACTGTATACAATCTTGAAGAGAACAGCAGAGAGCTGAAGACGGAGCTCAAGATTCAGAAGAGGAAAATCAGAGAGATGGAGGAACTAAAAGAAAACCTTGTAAAACAAGTCATACTTTACAGGTAAGGAAATCATCCAGAATGACACCCAATATAGATCATTAGCAAACACAAAGATTAAGTACTCCCCAGTATACATACTATCTTTAACACAAATGTTCTTCTTACAGGGCTGCCATTGAGGACCATAACAATGACCATGATGAGAAAACATGACTGCCCCCCCCATCTGAATAAAATGATTTCTGTAGTTTAGCAATATTTCCATTTATCAATGTGACTTTCAGCAGTTTAATAGAACAATTTTGCACTAAGAGACTTATAGTCCCATAGTTTTGAATGTAGGCTCTCAAAATAGTCTTTAGAGACAGAATAGATTTGCTGTTCATAGGAATATTTTAGCCATGAATAAAAGGTTTATGTTTTAATTGTAACCTGAGTGTTGCTGATGCGTTGGGGGCACCGACTGAGGGAGTTGAGAGAAGTAGGTGTACTTATAAGGCCAATGTGACTGGTAATCTAAACAGCGGGGCAGAGTAACAGAGGGTGACAAAGCTCTCAAGACGACAGCCAGAGAAAATCCACATGACCAACAGAGCTCATCACAATGAGGCGGTTTCCTTAAAAACAGCTCCTCGTTCAGCAAACTGGCAGAGATTGTAGGGTAAAAGGTAGATGTGTGAAGGATGCATGCCACTGACATCGAGTGAAAACTGCACCTGAAAATTAATGGAAAAATGTTTATTAAGAATGCATTCACTGTACAGCTGTAAAATATTTCACATTAAAAAAAGTACAAACAAGTGACATCACAATGACTACATTTAGGCTGACATATTGGACTATCTAAAGGAAGGGTAAGTGGGAACAGAAATACACACAACAAAATTTGGATATTCATATGGCAACTTTCGCTTGAAAATATCAATATTCGATATCAAAACATCAATATTGAAAATATCAATATTAGAATTTCATGAATTTTACAGAAAGCACTGGTGGTCTTTCAGACTTGAAAAACTGTTCTGGACCACAAGCTAAGAACTATATGACCCCCCAATTGTTTCAGTACAACTGGAGATTCCAGCCAGAGCACAACTTTTTAAATTGGACCACATTCACCATTGAACACATGAGGTTATGCGCAACAATAATCTTAGACAACGCTTGTGCAGGGAGCGATTTAAACTTTTAAAAATAAAGGAAACAGCAAAAAATAGTCAGTACATCTGCTTTTGGTTGTCAGAGTGTCTTTTTGAGATTGAATTTAGATTCACCGCCTTTCACCCAATGAACA
Organism: Regalecus glesne; assembly: GCA_900302585.1. Classification (NCBI taxonomy): domain Eukaryota; kingdom Metazoa; phylum Chordata; class Actinopteri; order Lampriformes; family Regalecidae; genus Regalecus; species Regalecus glesne. The sequence continues at coordinate 16,513 of OMLC01066167.1, read as the reverse complement.
CTGGAATAGGCTCCAGCATGGCTCCACGTCCTGATTTCGGATAAGTAGTTGACAATGGACGGATGAGTGAATTTAAATTTGGGGTAGTTGGATAACTCAAGATCGCTAATTCAATAAAAAATAAAAAAAAGATAACAACATACAATATAGTTCACAAACAGTCAATAGGTGAGGTTCTTCATAAAATAAATCACTTTAACCCACAAGACTGATAAGTATCTCAAATGGAACTCGGGCAAAATACAAACAGCCCATCTCCTTCCCTGCATTCTTTTGTTTACGTTGATTCGAGTCATTAACTGGTCCAACAGTAAAGAAGAGAGGTTGGAAAGCAGAAGCTGAGTGAAACCATTGAGACGGCCCCTTCACAACATGCAATGCTGTTTAAGAGCAAGAGGTATAGAAGGCAGAGGGTAAGGATGGGAAGGGGATGACTTGTTAGGCCGACGCTTCAGGGTCTGTTGAACCCTCAGGATCCTCATCATTATAGATATTCTCCGCCTTTAAGAAAAGTTTAAAAAAAACACCATTCAGACAGGAACCGACGGGATACACAAAGATTGTACAATTACAATTGTTGACAGATAACATTTTAATTTGTATTAATTAGCAGTTACTCTTTATCTATTGTAGCACATTGTTGGAGAATGTATTTTACTATGGATAAACGTCACACAATGTTGGGTTTGTGAATGTACTATTCTCTCTCCCTCTTTACTCTTCTTCATATCATGCTCTAAGCCAGGGCATTTACCGCTACCTGGCCTTATCTCAGCTGAAATAGATGGAAGCCTCCATCTCACTATACATTACTTGTTCGTGGTGTGATTCACATACACACAAGTAGATACAGGGAGCTGTGAAGGCTCAGTAGAAAAGTGTGCACTTCAGGAACTGATAGGCCAGATTTTGTGGGTTTGAATCAGGAAAAACATCTGGCCTTAATCCCCCAATCTCCATTTAAGTCCATGTCCATCCCCACAACATGGGGACTAATCATGACATGTAAAAATGGACCTCTCTACACACAGGCAAATAAATACATGTTATTATAAAGACTGCAAAACTGCTGGTAATCTCTCCAAACCTCATTTTATTCAATGAGACAACTCTTTCCTTTTAAAAATCATTACACATATCACATAACCAGAGGCTCCTATGCCCGAGTATGGGTTGGTGTAGTGTTATTTCTCTTACCATCTGCCAGACTTGCATGATGTTATCCTCAGATACAGAGCAAATGACCCAGGGTTCATTTGGGTTCCAGGAAAAGTCAGAGATCTTGGCTGTGTGACCTCCATGGATGAACTAGTAGAAGGAAACAGAGCCATTTATTCCATCAAATACAGTGTTTAAGTTGTGTAAAAATGCAAACAGATTATTGAATCCACTTCGTTAGATAATAATTGGCCAGTTTTTGTGCATTCAATATTCAAGGTTCAACGGGCCTTATTAGGACTCACCAGTAGCTCAGGGGGCCCATCCTCTGCATCCTCTGGTGATTGTTCCTCTCCAATTTTACTAGAAAAAGGATGAGGGGTCAAAATACATCTAATACACAATACACATCTAAAACACAATATAATGCTACCTTGAGGAATAGCTTTTTACCTGAGATCCCAGACATTAAGGCGCCGGTCTGTTCCACTAGATGCCAGGATGGTCTCATTATGAGGGGACCATTGGACCTGGAAGAGCCCACCAGACGGCTCAAATCAGCATTGCACACGAATAGGGCAGCCCAGCAAAGTTTAACTCATACTATGGGCCTTTTTTTCCCCCTCTCCCTCCTGCAATATTAGCGATGGATGTATAATGTGTATATAACTTGTATTTCCTGGTTAAGTGAATATTTTTTTGAAATCCTTAATATTTTTCCCCAAGAGATCCTTGTTTCTATACAACAAAACTGGTGAAAACAATATCTTGTTTATCTACAAGACTGATTCTACATAAAAAAGACTAATTTCAGACATAATTTCATTTCAGACATAAATGATGATAGATCTTTCAGGTTACCTGGAAGATTTCATCTTTGTGAGACTCAAATGAGTGCAGCTTCAGTTTCAGGTTCCTCAGGTCCCAAAGAGCCACAGTCTACAGAGACAAGAATGGTCACGAGAGAATACAAAAAGAAAATTACAGGGATTTTGTATCAGAACTTGATAACTGCCACAATTATGAGTATTCATTGATAAAAGTTAGCCATTTTCTTGATAGAAAACAAAACCAATATGTCTCATCAGAAACCATCTTCATACGTGAAACCAAACCTTGTTACAATGTTAAAATCTCATTTGGTTGAAGCTTTCATCCAAAGTGAAGTACATTTGAGAGTTAATAGCGAGGACCTAATCAGGAGTGACCAATGTAAAGACCCCAAAACTAAGCTCAAGTCTGACAAAAAATGGTCACTATCAGGCAGTGTAATATAGATTAACAATGTGCATTTCATTAAATCAAACTTTAACTGGATTGGGCCAACTGAACATGCAGTTGAATATTACATTACCTTGTCAGCTGAGCCGGTGGCCAGAATGAACTCACTGTATGGATTAAAGGACAGACAGTTGACTTCTGCTGTGTGTGCATCCACTGCATGGCTGGGCTTGGATGTATTGTTGGAACGAGTATCCCAGCTGTAAGGGAAAAGAGAAGTGGAAGTTGAAATTTAGGTCATTCAGTAACAAATGATTTACACAAAAACATTTCAAACACAACAGATTTATGTCAACTAAGAATTATGACAGCCAAATGCTTTTGCCAACTATTTAGAAGCACTGTCTTACTTTTCTATACTCAGCTGTGGTCACTCGAGTAATTTACTTTCAAGGTTCTTACATCATAAGTTTCTGGTCATCGGCTACAGAGCCAAAAAGAGACTCATGGAGTAGGTGCCAGGAGACATCTTCCACCACAGCAGTGTGACCGGTGAAGATGGTCTTAGCATCCACCACCTTGCCCTCCTTAGGCACCGCACTGATGTCCCACAGACAGATAGTCTACACATGAAGGGAAGATTTGGGGGGGGGGCTATTAATGCTTTTATTGCCAAGACCCACAAGGGATCTTTTTTCCAGTTAAATCCAACACATCTTCACTGCTAATAAGGAATGTCACTGAACTGAAGAGTAAGAGAGAATAAAGTTATGTGCATTACATGGTCATCAGAAGCACTTAGCAGGCAGCCAGAGAGATTGGGATTCCAGGAGAGCCCGTAGCCTTCTTTCTGATGACCTCTCAAACGCAAATCAGGGCGACACTCTCCAGACACATCTATGGATGAAAGGAAATAAACTCCCCTTGTCAGCTGACATGATAAAAATAATTATAATGTCTGGATGCAGTGGAGACAACTTAACACTGTGAAATTCATTCCCTGGCTTGATGAATGTAGATTTTTGCATGCAAATAATAAGATTTACAAGATGGTACTTGAATTAATACTTAGAACATCTTATTCACTGAATATCTGTTTGATTTTACACTTATATACTGTGAATTAATAGGCTTAGTTCTTAATGTAGAACACACTGGTTAATATGATGATGAACTGTTATAAATCAGGTGACTCGACAATATTAGAAAGTCTTGAAGGGGGAATGAAGAGGATCCATTAGTGTACTGAATGTTACATCTACATACATGGTCATTTCTCCCCATACAATGCTTGTTCTCCTGAAACCTATATATCCTTTTACATAACTACATACGCACAACTGCAAGGATGCGCATACACTCTCACATGTACAAACAACATACAATGAATTATGGACCAGAGGGATCCAAAGGGCTTTTCCTTTGTCCAGTTAGAGGAATGCGGTGGGGGGGCCCAATGTTAATGCATGCCAGATGTTGAAGGCTATACAAGTTGTGACCACAAAAAAAAAGACTGAACTTTTTTTGATTCTCCTCTGACATACTTGAAAGAGGTATAGCAATTTGGAAAACCTGCCAAAAAGCAGTGAAATATACAGGTAATATGGCTTATGTGACATTTTCATGGTAAATCACTTTGGACGAGCACTTCAGACGATAAAAGCCCTACATAAGAACAAGTCCATTTATTAATTATTCTCATGTCACACTATGGACTTGCTTTCACAATATTGTTGAGAATATCTAACTGAATGGAGTAGTGCTAAAGAGTGGCCAGTTGAAAGGAATTACAAGGGATTGCACTGATTTTCATGCTTTACTACCAACAAATGAGATGTTAACATCATCCTTCTCTTCCATCATACATTGAAGAGCTGTATACCTATTATAATTTATTCATGCAACCAGTTGTAATTTTTTAAACATCAAAGGACTATATATAACTAGGATGCTGACAGTGTATCAAGATAAGGATTGCTTTCAAAGGGAGAAGCCCACACCCCTAGTATACATAAATAAGCATACTCTACTTTCAAAATGTGTAAAACCTTCATATTTGCCATTTTAGCACTTCTTTTTGTACAATCTACCTACCGGGTTTAGATGGATGTTTGGTGTAGTCAAAAACAAGCACATCTGAGGTAGGGGTCTTGGTGGCTATGACCCATGGGTTCTGGGGCATGTAACGTGCACGGTTCACCTCCCCCTCATGGTTGATCTTTATTTCAATCTCAATCTTACCACTCACAGATCCAAAGCCACCAAATTCTACAGGAGAAATAAAAAAATGAAATTGTCTACACTCATGCAATATGGGGACAATACTTCGCTTTCCATGATCCTTGATTTAACAATTGAAAGGTAAATAAATGTGTCAATTGGCATTGGGCAAACCTTTCAATACTGCTTGTATTTTCCCTACTATTTTAGCAATGTACATGATTAAAATATAAATATATTTATTTTTTCAAATATTTCATAAAGCCCTATAATGACTGTAAAATGGGTTTTACATTTCCACATTCTATATGGAAGATTACATGAGGCCAAACATGGAATAACGACTGGTATCGATGTCAGGACATGAAAGACAGAAAAATCTCACATTTTTTGTGTGAAAGGTTCGGTGAACTTTGTAATGAATTATTTTAGCATGAACATTATCATTGCCATTTCTATGGGTTCAGAGTGTACGTCTGTCTTGCCTCCTTTTTCACTGTCGTAGTGAGAGGCATCGAACTGTGCATCATCATTAGGAAGTTGGACGCTGGCAATAACTAGGTGATTCTGTTCATCAGATGTGTGGGTGCCTAACACCAGGCGATGCACGCTGTAATCCTTCCCCTCTGGTCTGGCAAGAAGGAAAATAAGGGCATCTTTAAGTCGTGTAGCTGCAGTTCTGACAGATGCAATGAAATGAAAAGTAGCATTATCTCCTACATGCAAGTATGTGTACCTACCTAGATACATCAGGGAGCCACTGAGCAGTGAGACTTGGCCATTCTAAGGCATGGGTCATAACCAGGTCATAGAGGAAGGGTGTGTTTTTCTTCCAAATTTTATACTCTTCATTTATTACCCTCTCTTCCACTGCATCATCAAATGCACCTGCTGAGGGGAAGAGGGAGACATCCATAACACAGCAACGAAAACTACATGCAACGCTAAAACGGTTCTTGGCTATTATCAAACTAGTTTGTTGACTTAACTTCAGGGTCTTAAATTTCAAAGACTTATTCAATGGTGACTATTTTATCAATGCTGTTTTAGGTAACTTAACAGCTTGGTAACACTGATGAATGCCAATTAAACACTGACCAATTCTTGACGAATTTAACACATTACTGGTTGGTACTGTTGACTAATGTTGACTCTGTGATACTGGATACTGCAAAGTACGAACTCTACTCAATGCAGTTCTTATGACTTAAGAAATTTAAATGTTGGTAGCAAATAAAGATAAGTGAACACTTCATAGTTAATCTGTTAGAATGTTTGCATTGACTCAATGTATTTGTTAGTTAAGCTAGTGACCGGTTGCGTCAACTGCGTTCCTACAGTTTCAACTGCTCAATTAAACATGAAAACACAAACCAAGTTTTGGTGATTCTCACATTTGTGTACACACGATTAAGGCATCAACCAAAACAACTTGGCTTGAGATTCGAAGAAAAATCAGCCAGCTAAGCTAGCCGGTTAGTTGAAGTAAACCACCGTCTACTTATCGTTGGCAAATAAGAAACACAATTCGCTGCAGATGTACGATACCTTCCTTGTCTGCCATCGCTGCCAGCTAGATATTTAGGCAAACGAATCCCCTTGGAGCTTTATCCTGAGAAGGGGTATAGATTCGTCTGCAAGGTCTCCTATCTGGCGCCGACACTGTACTATAAGCTAACGAAGCTAACGTTAGCTCAATAAGACAGCTGAGCGACGTGTTGCCTTGGCGCGCTTGATACAAGCAAGGGGAGGGAGGGGGGCTCATGTACCCAACCACAGCTCTCATACGCAGGGGGCTGGATGTTACGTCACATATGACGAGCATGTTCTGACGTCCCTAACATTAGGTTATCTGATTGGATCTCAAAGAAAACAGATCTGTGATTGGTTAGTGATGCGAGGCTCTCAAAGTGAATCAAGGTTGCGAATGAACAGAAAGTAGTAGAGGGAGAAGAGGAATTAGCAGTAATTAACAGAGGGAGGTGGCGGGAATACTAAAGTTGGAATAAAGACCCTCATAAGAGGCTGATAATTTGTAAAAGATAGTAGTATAATACTACTACATCTACTTCTGGCTACTCCCGTTAGGAGAAGCCACAACGTCCATCTTCATCCTTTCCTGTCCCCAGCATGTTCTTCCGTCACACCAGACACCTGCGTGTCCTCCTCACCCCATCCATAAACCTCCTCTTTGGTCTCCCTCTTTTCCTTCCAGCATCCTTCTCCAAATATTCTCGGCACCTCTCAGCAGTAGTAGAAACAACAGTAGTGACAGTAGCAACAATAACTTGAAATGAAGACTCAAGAGCAATGCATTTTTACATACTCAATTATTCCAGGTAAGGAAATTACCAAGTACATTGAGAAACATTCCATCACCTATACAGAGGACATCTGTCTTAATTGACTGCAGGTACCCTCTAGCCCTAACAAACAATACAATACTATAACGACTGAAATCAATGGTTGAATGTAGTCATCAGAACAATAGCCAAACTTTCTTTCTGAAGATATCTTGATGCATGCTCAATAATCCAGATAAGGGAATCACAAAAAGAGTTATTCTTGTGGTTTCTGAAGATATATTTTAAGTAGTCAGAATGCTGTATAGATTAGAGAGGTAGGCAGAAAACAAAAAAAGAAGAAGCAGTTATTACCCATGTCAGGATAGGGAATAGGGAATTTAGACACTTCATAAAATAAGTAGATTCCCAACTGGTTGATGCGCACACTGTGCTCATCCTGAATCTATCCAGCATATGCTGCTGGAGTGTAGCTGCTATGAAGAGGAAACTGACAACAGCATTAAAGAAAGCCATGCTAAGTTTCCCTGTAGGGGACCTACTTGGACATGACGTGTGGGAAATATGCATTCACCTAATGAGGTATCTGACTTAATCGGGGTTTTATGGAGATAATTTAGTTATCTCTTCTTTAGTCTGTTGCAGATATTATTACAGTAGGTGGCGGTAATACAACCACACGCTAGTAGCAAACTGCAGATCAAAACCAAAGAAGAAGACATCAAATATGAGCATCAAGCCAGACCGGTAGACGTTCTCACCCATCTGCTTTGCCATGAAAGGCATCGCAGTGGGTTCAGTCGAAAGATATGCCTTCCACCAATATGTCACGGGTGCTCAACATTCTCCAATCTTTATATCCACATGTACAATCACTGGGGGAATTTGCAGATAGTATCGTGTTTAAAGAGGGACGGAGAGCAGTTCTTATCGAGCCAGACGACACGAACCGCTTCATTGACTTTGTCCAGGGTGTTTTTGTCTGTACTGACAAAACACTGCAGCAAGTGCCGAGCTGCAATCAGGTAACTCGGGTCTGATAGAGAGGGGGAATCTGTCAAACGTGGATATTGGTATGTTGCTAAATTTAAAATGTTCCAATGCTAATCTATTAGCATTGCCTTCTTTCACCGTCCACGAACAAACGTAGCCTTTTTATGTTGCAAATGATTAGCTGAATCTCACCCTCATCACTGATCAATCTGTTAGCACGCCTAATGCCTACAAATGGTTCTTTGACCATCTCTGTATTCTCCTGATGGTAGTTTTAAATTAAGACCAAAAGCCTTGGATCTAATCTTGTCCCACACTGTGTGAATCTGACTTATTGGGTTTATGTTGTCTACAGATCTGCACCTTGGCTGAACTACTAGCCTTTGTTCTAAACAACCTGACGAGGAAGAGAAAAAGAAATGTCCTGGCACATGGTTATGGTTTTCTCTCCTTGGCCCAGGAGGAGCGACACGCCGACCAGTTCAAGTTCCAGGGTGAACTCACCCAAAGTGCTTCTTACATCCATGGCAGTGACTTGTGGAAGAAAATGTCTAACCGTCTTGGTACTGACATCACACGGTACCTTCTGGAGAGCTGTTCTATTTTTGTGTCAGTCCCTCCTTCCTGTGTATTCCAGCTGTGTGGTATTCCTGTGTATGACAGGGTCTCCATGACTAGTTTGTCCTCTGATTTCCATCTCCACATCCGATCCAAGACAAAAATTGGTAACCAGCAACACTTTGGTAGTGCACTGACTTCAAAAAGGAGAGGAGAAGATGGGAATCTAGCTATGCGCAAGAAGAGAAGACACAAAAGGGATCCTCGCAGAAAAAGGGGGAAACTGAAGAGACAAAGGGACCCAGCAGAAGAAGAAGGGCCTTGTCCTGCAAAGAAGAGACATGTAGAGGCGAAAGGGTCCATGCAAGGGACCGAATATGCTTGCAATGAAGCCATTAATGCTGTGCCATCCATTTGTGGGGAATCAGCAGCATTTGTGAAGCCAAGTAACAATCGTGCTGATTTCAAATGGTGTGTTGAAAAGCAAACAATCACATTCCCTATGAAGGGAGGTCTCAGCTGGAGGACAGGGCTTTACCCTCCTCTACCTCATTCCCAGTACTTTATTCGCACCCAGGGAATGCTCTACAGTGGAAAGGGTATGCGTGGCTTCCTTCTCAATAGGAAGAGGAATACAGCTAGTGGGCCTAAGAGACTGCAGGGGCAGGACTTAGTAAGAGTCGCCTTCTTTGAGGGTGTACCCTATCTCAATGGTGTAGAAAGGAAGCCAAAGAGGCTCCCCAAGCGGTTTTTCAACATGGTCCCACTTTTCAACCAGTTTTTGCGTCGGCATAGGAAATGTTCCTATACCAGAATATTGCAGAAATTATGCATAGTGATGGGAAATGGAGAGACCTTGATTTCTCTCCTCTCCAAGCACTGTGCTCCTTACCGGGTCTACCTGTTTATCAGGGAGTGTCTTAACACGGTGGTTCCTCAGGAGATGTGGGGATCTGATCACAACCGAATCACTTTCCTAATCAAGGTCAAAAGCTTCCTGCACAGTGGAAAGTTTGAGAGGCTCTCATTGGCTGAAATAATGTGGCGTATGAAAGTTAACGATTGTGATTGGCTAAAGATCAGTAAGAAAGGTAGGACTAACACTAATGATGGAGTTTTTTAATATGCATAATTTAATTTGGTTTCCTGCTACTCCGTTCAGTTAACATAATTGTATATATCCACAGGTCATTTCCCACCCAGTGAACTTTTCTGTCGGACACGGCTGCTGGGTCAGTTTCTGGGTTGGCTGATGGACGGCTATATTGTAGGCCTGGTCAGAGCCTGTTTCCATGTCACAGAGAGCATAGGGCAGAAGAATAGCTTGAGGTTCTACAGACAGGAAGTCTGGGCCAAACTCCAGGAACTTGCTTTCAAGTACACACAGGCACAGCATATTGTCATATAGATGTTACTCAAGCATACCAATAACAGCCATTTACAATCAAGTTTTCATGGCATTTAGGGCTCACCTTTCCAAGGGCCAGATGGTGGAGTTGACACCAACTCAGGCGGCCAAACTCAGCAAATCCACTGTTATTTCTCGCCTCCGCTTCATCCCAAAGGCTGATGGTATGAGGCCTATCACACGGGTCATTGGAGTGGATGGCAAAACAAAAGTTCGTCAGAAAATGAGATTACATTTCGTTCATGAATTTGATGAACACTGTGAGCTTTGAGTGGATGTTAATTTTTTTGTTTGTGTTTCTGTGTGTGTTTCCCTTGAAGCTCTATCAAAGGCATGTCCGAGACCTGTTTGATGTGCTGCGAGTGCGTGTTCGTACCACACCTTCTCTCTTAGGCTCCACAGTGTGGGGGACAGCAGACATCCATAAAGTCCTACGGTGTCTGGCTCCAGCCCAGAAGGAGAAACCAAGACCCCTTTTCTTTGTCAAGGTTGAGTTTCCCCCACCTTATTTGCGTTGTCTGCACACATATATATTTTCTATACTGGCGAGAATTAAGTATATTGAATTTCTAGGATATACATTTTTCTTGTATTAATGCATTCCCAATCTTTTTTTTTTTCTGTTTCAGGTGGATGTGAGCGGGGCCTATGAGAGTCTCCCCCACAGCAAGCTCATTGAGGTGATTGAACAGGCATTGTCACCTTACGAAGAAGAGGTCTTCACCTCACGTCGCTATGCTAAGATCTGGGCTGATGACCGTGAGGGACTTAAGAAGACCTTTGTTAGACAGGTACACAAACACATATTCATCTATACACGTGCATATACACACAGCCACTAAAGTTTGATTTGGTATGAGATTTTATGTTAATTATAGGCAGATTTCATCGAGAATAACATGGCATCCACCACCATGAAAGGCTTTGTGATGTCACTCCAGAGAGAGGGCAAACTTCGTGAGAGCATACTGGTGGAGCAGGTGACCAAAACGTCCAGACACATTTCCTCTAAATGTGAATATCATTTTTACTCGGTGGCTAAATTATTGAATAAGTACATTGGTGTTTTTCTTACATTCTTGCCTCCAGCAAGTCTCCTCGGATCTTCAAGGAAAAGATGCTCTGGCATTTTTCATCCAAATGCTCACTGGCAGTGTTGTTCAATTTGGGAAGAGGTAAAAAAGCCTTCCATCTCCTTTTTTTCAAGATGTGAGCACCTCACAGATACTTGTGGCTTGTGAGGCCATGGCGGCTCGCTGGTAGACCCTGAATCTCTATGTTAGGTGTAGCAGGTTTAATCCCACTGTGGGGCATGCAGGCTTAACCCCCCCATGCTCAGTAGATGTGAGGCGTACAATGTAAAGTGCTTTGAGTGGTCGCTAGAATAGAAAAAGCCATATTGAAATAAATGCATTTATCATTTGTTGGAATTACTGGTCATCATGCCTACTGCTGTTAAATACTATTGATGCTTTGTATTATTGCTAAAGGCTACAGTATTTTAAAACTTATAGCACTTGGAACTGTGAGTGTGAAATACATAGTGGGCTCTTGAAACTACTCAAAATATGAAGTCCCTGTCTATTGAAATTGAGAATAAGTCGAGTCAATTTTATTTGTATAGCCCATTATCAATAAGACGGTGACTGTCTGTGCCCTTTCGTGTAATATAGGATGACAACAGTCGATTTTTAAGCTTGGCTTGGCTTTGTTTCAGAATGTTCCATCAGTGCAGAGGGATTCCACAGGGCTCCGTTGTTTCCAGTCTCCTCTGCTGTCTCTGCTATGGTCACATGGAGAACACCTTGTTCAAAGACATAACTGATAAAAGAGGGTAAGAAAGGGAAGTTTGTCTCCCGGCTTCTTACTAAAGCATTTTAGGGTCCTTGGCCAACATATTACTGACTGCCAAAGGGAGCACCCTTTTAACCTTTCCAAATCAAAGAATTCCACATCATTTGCTCTCTCTGTTCTCGTCTTGCTCGTTTGAGCTGGATAGGAATGTGTAGGAGGTTGCTGATGTCAGGTAACTTGATGTTATCTAATGTACCAGTACAGCACTAGGTTGAGGTCTAGATAAGGTGTGCCTTTAACCAGTTACAGCAAAATAGTTGAGCTGTGGCTACTTGCATCTTTTGATATACAAAGAAAATTAGTGATAAAAGTACAAAAAATACAGAACACATAGGAAAAGTTACAAACATGTAGATATTGAAGTCAGACATAGAAAGATGTAAACTAACAGGTTGCTCGGAATATTTTAACCCATTATTTTCATCAGGTTAATGTTTGTTAATGACATATTTAGAATTCTGTAGATATGTTAATATTTGAAACCAAAATTTCAGAGGGATGATCACATCTCTAAATGTATCAGCCCATCATTTACAAGAGGATACCATTTCTCTTCTTTTGCAGCACATTTTCTGAGTGTATGCTGGTAATGTTTCTCCCTTGCAGGCGCCTAATGAGATTTGTGGATGACTTCCTACTGATTACCCCTGACTTACACCAAGCAGAGACCTTTTTCAAGTATGAAAACTTAGCTTCGTGCATAAAAAAAGACATGTTATTGCCTGTTATTGCCAGAATATTTTTCAAATGTTAACCTCTGCTTAAAGCCATCCCATAACTGCCTTTTCTGCCAACTGTTTAGGACTCTGTTGGCAGGGGTGCCACAGTATGGCCTCATGGTGAACCCTCAAAAGGTAGCAATGAACTTCGTAGTGTCTGAAGGCACTGAATCTTATCCAGGCATCACCGTACTGCCCTCTCAAACTCTGTTTCCCTGGTGTGGGCTGCTCTTGGATACAAGCACGCTGGATGTCTATAAAGACTACTCTAGGTTTTGAATTTCATTTTCATACACACACACACACACACACACACACACACACACACACACATTAAGAAACATTATGGTATTCTTGGAATACTATAGTGCAAATAGAGTACATGAAGTGCTCTTCTGTTGGTTGTAAAGAAAACCCACATGACTCTCCAGTACATGATTGTATACCACTGCTGTGTTTCTTTCTTAATGTTGTGTCATTGGTATTTGGATGGTCTCCATGATTTCTTATAACTTCTTCAGGACCAAGGTCATTGTACTTGGTCATAAAGTGATCTTAAAGAACACCCTATTTCAGGATAGATACAATACTCATCTCACATGAAACTCAATAAACCATTTAACTGTAGCACAGATATAAAGTTTCTCTGGTTTATTATTAAGTTGTTTTTCATTCACCATAGCTACACAGGCCTGTCACTGCGTCACAGTCTTACTTTGGGCTCCACCCGTTTAGCTGGACACCAAATGAGGAGAAAGCTGATGGGTATCCTCCGACTCAAATGCAACGCCCTGTTCTTGGACTTTAAGGTAATTAAAAAATAAATAAATGATGATTCCCTTATCAGTCCCGCAAGGGGAAATTAGGATTTCTCTGCATTTTTGACCCAACCTATTGTATAGGAGCAGTGAGCTGCCGACATATGGTGCTTGGGGAGCTGTTAGGAGTTCAGTGTCTTGCTCAAGGACACCTCAGCATGCTACATGCAGGACCGGGGATCGATCCTGCAACCTTCCGATTGCCAGACGACTGCTCTACCCACTGAGCTATGCCGCCCCTTATGTAGAGACTTAGAAAATTTTAGATATTCATTGATTAGTACCTTCACTGTGAAGGAAGTTATAGTTATTATGACTGTTTTACCTTTTATAATTCTGTTATCTTGATCATGTCGTATGCTGTAAATTGTGTCTTATTCTGTCTACACATCATCCATTCCACGGCTGTCCATCTTGGGAGAGAGATCCCTTCTCTGTTGTTCTCCCTGAGGGGTCTTCCTATTTTTCTCCTTGTTTAAGGGTTTTTTTAAGGGAGTTATTTCTTATTCGATGTGAGGGTCTAAAGACGGGATGTTGTGTTAGTGTTAAGTCCACTGAGGCAAATTGTTAATTTGTGATAATGGGCTTGAAAAATAAATTGACTTGACATCTGTACTCTTAGGCCGCCACCTTTTTTCCCAGAATGGTCATTCCCTCTTCACATAGATGGCTTCTTTAACACCCCTTTCAAAGAAGCGTTCCTCCCAATCAAGGATGTGCACATCCTCATGCTTGAAAGAGTGGCCACTAGCCTGTAGATGGGTGTGGACTACAGAGTCCTGGCCTGACATGTTGCCTCTTCTGTGTTGTGCCAGTGTCTGCTTGGTTTCTCTGATGCACAAGTCTTGGCAATCCTCCTGGCACTTCACAGCATAAACTATATTATTCCGTTTGTACTGGGGGGGTGATTTCTTTTGGCATAGCGTGTTTTAGGGTCTGAAAGCAGCTGAGACCCCGACATTTATTTTAATGCGCAGCATAGGTAGCTCTGTGGGTAGAGCGGTCGTCTGGCAATCGAAAGGTTACCGGTTCGATCCCCGGTCCTGCAGAAAGCATGTCGAGGTGTCCTTGAGCAAGACACTGAACCATTAACTGCTCCCTGAGCGTCATATGGTGGCAGCTCACTGCTCATATACAATAGGATGGGTTAAAATGTAGAGAGATCCAAATATCCCCTGATGAGGGAATCTTTTTTTTTTAAACACTATTACTTTTAAAGCTCTCAAGGACCTCAGGACAGGTCCTTTGTCTTGTCAGTTATTTATGAGCAGCGCTGGTCAGGTCATTGCTCCCAGAACTTTGTGATGCTCCTCCCAAAGAGCTCAGGCTTGCCAATAGTGTGTCATCTTTCGATAAAATTAACTTTTATTGATTTGCATTTTCGCAAGCTTGTTCTTTTGAATGACATATAGTTCCTTTCCCTTATCTTTATTGTTTTATTTTTTAGGTATTGATTTACCGTGAACCTGATTTGTTTTGCAAAGCATTTTGTAGCCGTTATTTTAAGAAGTGCTCCATAAAGACAGATTTACAGGGCACTTTTTAAAGCCTACCACAGGGCATCAGGAAGGGCATCAGGCTTTAATCCTCCATGCTCTATCTAGATCCATGTCCAAACCCACAACATGTACGGTATGGGTACGGACTGATTCTGAAACATAAAAAATGGTCCGAAAACATGGAAAATATGAAAGGCTCATTTTAGGCTCATGTAAACACAAATATTTATAGTTTCAAATGATGACACACTAATGAAAACATAACGGTGAATAATAAGCATGCATCAAGACGTAATGATGAATGCTGTTTTTATTTCTGCCAATAGATTCCCTAAATCCGATACACTGGTCCTTTGTGTAGACTTCAGGCGCCAGTGCTCCTCTTTGTTTTATATCTGCAGCATGGGGCGTGCCATAAATGTAACTCCATGTCTGTCATTTCCTCTAGGAGCCACTGGTATAGCTCGAGAATAAATGACATGAACAGTTTGAAATCCCTCTATTTCAGTTTAAGTGTAGACTTTCACTTCTAAATGCTATTCTGTGGTTGATGTACTTTGTTTGTGTCATTTTCAGATCGGCTCTTTTGAAGCAGTCTACCAAAACATCTATAAGCTAGTGCTGCTTCATGCATACAGGTAAATCCTGAAGGGTGTGACGTCATAACAGACCCTTTATTTTTTCTGGTTTGGCTTTGTTTCCCTATAAGTGCTGACAGGTCCCAACACAGAGTCAACTTAGGTGTGCCATTTTAGTAAATGATTAAAATATCAATGTGGAAGTTGTTAATTTTTATCCCATGTTTGATTTTATAACTTTTATCACTGCCTTGGTTCATGAACATCACATCTTTTACTAGATATCTGGCCTAAGAGCTAGCTCTATGAGAATTATACTGAGTTTTTCAGCCTTAATACCTCTTCCTAGTTCCAAACCACAGGCAACCAAGTTCCTCTTCAATTTCTACATCTGAATTGGTGGGGCTCTTTCTCTTGAATTAGAGTCCTTTTGTTTCATTTTTTCTAGGTTTCTTGTGTGTGCTAAGAGTTTGCCCTTTGATCAGACAGTCGAGAAGAACCCTCGCTTCTTCCTGAGGATGATTTGGGATATGGCGGAATATACTAATCACCTTGTCAGACTAAGCAACAAAGGCAATATCATATTTCACATCACCTAACGTCGGTTCAGTTATCCACATTTGTTTTTTTTAATCATTTGTGTCAACATCAGAAACTGTCAGTTGAACCCACTACTTCTCTTTCTCTATCCCTATCTTCCCAACCAGGCATGATTTTAGGTAACAAGGCCCAGACAGGCATTCTTCAGTATGAGGCAGTGGAGCTGCTGTATTGTCTGTCTTTTCTACGTGTGCTGTCTCCCCACCGTCCTCTCTATGAAGCCATACTCCCTCACCTGCAAAAACGTATGTACCTCTGGGCACTCATTAATCTCTCCTGTTGCTCTCCCTGAGGTTTCTTCAGATTTTTATTTTTTCATTTTTTTTGAGCGAGATGTTCCTTATCTGATGTGATGGTTCTAAGGACAGGATTGTTGTATTACTGTAAAGCCTCCTGAGGCATATTTGTGATATTGAGCTATGTAAATATGTTAAATGTTAACTTTAATGTTTAGGTATGTCAATGTGGCAGAATATCACATTAGTTTATGATTGTCCTTTAAGTCCTTACCCAAATGATGGGTCCTCAAATGGACTTTACAATGTCTTGTGATAGGTTTTTTTTTCTGGGTTCACACACACACA
>OMLC01066166.1:0-18597 GCA_900302585.1 Regalecus glesne | reverse complement strand
CTGACTCCTTTTCTGTCTCTTTCTTCTCATCTCTGGCTTTCTCTCTTTTGCCTCGTGTCTCACTCCATTATCTCTGCTGCTCTCAAACTATACAATCTCTGGGCAGGAGAGAAATGGCCGGTAAAAATGTCAAAAGACAAGAGATTCTTGTTATGAAAACCCAGCAGAAATGTAATCAATCACCATTTTTTTTGCAAATGTGTAACACAGAATTACAATGAGAACAAAATATATGTGTACTGATTTTCATTAAACTTTTACCAATGGTCAGTCTCAGTGATCATTTACTGTTGATGTCCAAGTTCTTGTGATGTGTGTGACTGGTTGCGTCCTCTTGATCATGTGCAGCATAAAGAGCAGGGCTCTCTAGTTTCTCTCCACAGAGTGACGTAATTCTCCAGACAAGTGGTATCAGAAAAGGGCCTTTAGCTTTTTGGACTTTCGAGGCCTTGCTTTGCTGCTGAAGTCGTGTGAAGGGAATAATTAAGTCCTGAAGAGTTTTTATTTTTAAGTTTCAAGTTCTAGTTTAATGGTTGTGGTGTTGCCTCAGGCGGAAAAAATAATCCTAATGACTTGTTTGTTGCTTTGAGCGGGCGTCTTGGTGTAAACAGCCACAAAGTGTAATGAGGCGACGGATGGACTGTTTCATCAGATATAGAGTAAATAAATCAATCCTAAAGCTAAAGATCAGAGTTGGAAACATACATCTAAGCTGTAGCAACTTTGACTGGAAGCCATGTTGGCTCAATAATTCGGCTGTGTGCTTGTTGCTGAAGCTGGCAGGATGCCTGCTGCAGAGATCTGGTTAGCTCATACAGAGAAGGGACATACTTGCTGCAAAAACAAGCACCTATAATAATAATTTCATTGTTTTACCTTCTGTGGTGAACTGTGGCTTGCTGTCCAAAAGACCAAAATCCTGCGAGTATCAGCTTGAACATCCGTTAACACATACCTGTTATATAAGACTTGTGTCACTGTGCAATTTTCTCTTTTTATGTCATTGTCCTGTGAACATCTGTATGCCAACATCCTGCTGTCAGCTCTTCATAATGAGCCGTTGCAAGGCCAGATTGACTCAGATCTTTTTTTAGAGTGTTTGCACCTTTTTTTTTTAACCAAAGAAACAGACAGTAAAATGCTGAACTTCATCTATCACTCTGCAGTGGAATATCACCAAATCAGCAATAAAAAACGTCTAAATAACACATGAATATGATAGTGACACGTTCAACTGATTCATGATTATTACGACCATTTCATGTACAGCGTCATCTCTGCTCTTAGGAGTGTTAGCCCTGTGAGTGTTTGTGTGAGTTTTCTCTAACAGTCCAAAGATTCAAGCTAGGTGCAGTGGAAATAATACATTGCCGATGGGTGTGAATAGTGTGTAAATGATTGTGTTGCTCCTAGATTGGTCCCTTGCTTGGGGTGTCTCTCTGCCTTTTAACCAATGCGGGGAATGAGTGAACCAATAACCGACTAGCTCTAGAGGAGGGGCCCTCCCTGATGCCCCATGGTGGGTTTGAACCCACAACATCTGGCTCATCAGTTCCTGAAGCACGAGCTCTACCACTGAGCTACTGTGCCCCCATGGAGACTGTAGTACATCAGTCTCTTAATGAGCGGACCAAATTAACTTGGGATGACACATTTAAAGTAAGCTGCAAGAAGAAACACATTGTTGTATTATACGGTCACTGTTGTCTACAACTGACCGATTCATTGAGCTCTTTTTGAGCTCGTAGGCATGGCATACTCACATCAGTAGAAGCTAAGAGAAGGATTTTTAAGCTCCCATTAGTCATGTTTTATGCCCCTGGACTAAACCCTTCTCACCAAAATATAAACACTTGTCTCCTGGAGTCTTTACCCAATTACACAGGGAAATAAGAGTGACAAAAGTCGGAGCTTAGACATTTTGGTGACACAATTCAGCAGGTAGACAGACCTTTACAGAGCAAAGGGCAGCCACCTGTGCAGTCTCACCTTCATTCTTCGAGACTCAATGCGGGACTTGTAGCAGAACTCCACTAATGCCACAAGCATAGCCAAGCCGAGCCCACCAATCAAAATGTAGAATACTCCTGCCACATTACTGAGGCTCAGTGCACTCGTCTTGTCCTGTTGGCACAGAGAAGCAGAGTAAGAGGCAACCAGTCACAGAGCAGATGACCATACAATCAATACATCAGTTCAGTTAAGACTCTAGTTCTTCTCAAGATAGGCTTTCACTGCAACGTTCTGTGGGCTAATTTGCCCTGATGGAGTCTTCAGTCATTGTTATGCATTAACAGTTTTAACCTCCCTCTCTAGCTACATTCTCTTAGCTGTAAAAGCTCATGCTATATGGCAAACATTCTAATGTGAAATAAATGGGGAATTTTGCAAGAGGTGGAGATTTTTTCTTTTATTATTTTATTCTTTACAGTCCTCTGTCTTATCAGAACGTTCATGTTCTCACGGTCCAAATCAAGCATCCCCCCCATTGGTGAAATTGCCCATCTACGTCTCCACCAAAAGTTGCCCTTGTATCAAGACTAGCATATAACATGCAGCTACATGCAGACTAGGGCAGTTAGAGAGAAATACTAGAGTCAGCACTGAAGGGAATTTATGACAATAGGTTGACCATTGGAGTTACTTAAATGCAAAGAAAAATCATCACAATTCTTAATATTTCTGGTTTTATTCCATCTTAAATGTTGACCGCTTTTTTGCTTAAAAAATAACTTGATTGGTTGGATACACCCCCTGGATCACTTGGCTTCAGTAGGTGTGTCTTAGCTTTGCTATCCAACAGCATGCATCCTCTAAAAAGGCTGGACAGGAAGAGATAAGACTGAAAGGACCCCTATCGAGTAGGGAGTACTGTTGTGAAGATGGGGATTCACCACGGCTTTCTTTCCAAACTGTCATGCCCTCCTTAGCCAATCAATTACTTTTACAATCTAATAACAGGCAACTTAACATCAGACTGAAACACAAGTGGGAACAATTTGACTACTTGAAGAAAATCCACGTGTCAACTGCTGTTAACAAGGTTATGGTTGCCTGGATAGCATGTTTAGTAACAGGAAAAGTTTAGTAACTCATAAACGTATAAATATGTGTAAAGTACTATAAAATATTAATATATTTTATCCTTTAATACTGTAAATATATACAATTTGTTTTTAAAGTGAAATTTGGCAAAAAAGTTGATTTGTAAAAAGGATTGCAGTTCTATGTGTACCGTTTGGAGTACACTAATTATTCATGGCATTGTTTCACGTGATATCTGGCAGTGATCTTTGTATGTCTAATGCTCTCAAGAAACAACCCCCCGCCCCCAAACCCCTAATTGGAGTTGCTCGCTTCACTTGCCAGGGTGAGCAAAACTTTTTTTTACAGTCGTTTTCCAGATTGTGGAAGGGCTGCACCACTAACATCTGTGATGTAGAAGAGTGGTCACAGACCTCTATTTAGTTAGCGAGCAGTGATTGGCCCACTAGAGATGATAAGGTGGAACTTCCTCTCTAGTGGACCAACCAGAGAGAAGCATCAAAGCAAGTCAACTAGCAAAAGCTAGTAATTACAGTAGTTCTCAAAGCTGTCCTCAAGGACCTTCAGTACCCCCCCCATTTTATCAAGTGATTATTTACATCAGGCAATCATGCCATCTAATCACAACAGCAGAGTATAATTTACTACCCAGTGAGGCAGAAAACCAGCAGTGCTGGGGATCTCTGAGCACTGGATCGAGAACCAGTGGAAAGCTTCAAATTGAATTGTCATTAAAATGTCATCTCAGTCTGATATTAAGATAAACTCATCTCCTCACTAAATCCTATTCATCAGTCACATAGTCTTTGTCAGTGTTGTCACATAATTGTAAGGCTACATGACAGATTGGACAGAAAGAAAAAAAGGGGCTGTCTGTTTGGAACAGTGGGCGGGGCCAAAGCGTCATTTATCTACTGGTTACAGCCATGGACAGGGCACAGGCACACACAGGGAGAGAGAGAGAGAAAGAGAGAGAGAGAGAGAGAGAGAGAGAGAGAGAGAGAGAGAGAGAGAGAGAGAGAGAGAGAGAGAGAGAGAGAGAGAGAGAGAGAGAGAGAGAGAGAGACAGAGAGAGAGAGAGAGAGAGAGAGAGAGAGAGACAGATAGAGAGAGAGAGAGAGAGAAAGAGAGAATACAGTGACCAAAATATCAATTGTTACTAACAGGAATCTAGCATTTAGTAAGCATTGTGTTTAAAGCCAGACTCTGTTGGCAATACTGGCAAACAATATGGTGAGATACCTCCTCAGCACCAAATAGGAAAACTTTGTTTAAGTCCCATTTGCCACTGGATTTGGTACTCTGTCAATGGCTGGTACCAGTGAAGTTCCTGGAAAATTTTTCAGGGGCTCTGAGATTAGAAATATTCTATAAAAGTAAAATAATGCTCAACAACATCCCAAAGTGTGACAGTCTACCAGCACACCCCCCTCTTATCTCCAGGCAGTCAGCTGTTTTTCAGTGCATGGACATTCTAGCTGAGATTTCCTTCAACTTCGCACGGTCCACTTTTAAAACTGCACCTTTTTTTTAACAGATTTCACAGCAACCAGGTTCTAATAAATCTCTGTAGGTCTCAAAGTTGAGAGTTGGCGAGCTTTTCATGTGCTTGGTCACCTGTCAGCTTTGTTGATGTTGTTGACAACCTCCGGCTTTTCTTATTGGTCAGCATCGACTGGTGGGTGAGAACAATTCATGCAGCAACACTTTAAAAACAAAAGATCCCCAGTGCCACAAACAGACCCAAAGAGTTTCTCCGATCCAAGTTATAAAGAAACTCTTTTGGGCCCAATATGAAATTCTCTTTACTAAACTGTAGTTACTTTTGTTGCTGTGTTGAATGCCTTCGGGGTCTAATGTTCAGACATTAGCATGGAAAATATCAAGGTGGTGGACAAATAAATACAGAACTAGAAAAGTAAACTGACATGTGTTGTTCTATCGAGTGATACCAAGTACTTAACAGCAACGAACAAAAAGAACAAAGAAGAGAGATTCACCACAGCACCAAAAACAAACTTCTCTGAGGAATCCTTTTTTCTTTTCACAGTGTGGCTGCTTCAGGTTTGGGAAGGGAGGTTTGTGTTTGGGCTGTAGGGTGGGTGAATGGGGGCACTGGGAGAGGGGCACCAAACCAACACATTGACCTTTGGCACCAGGCCGAAGGACCTTGAGAACTGACCTTTCTGACGGAGTCCTTGCTGCCACACTCCCCTTTGTCATACCACCACTTGTTTTTCAACTTGTCTAAGACGGCTTGTTCATTGAGCTTCAGTACTGCTAGGTTTACTGGGATTCTTCAAAAAAACCATGGGAGGCGGGAAGGGGTTGGGGGGAATAACATAAATAACATTATCGACATTCATGTTATCTTATGTTATTGGTTCAACTGTGGTGGCTACAGCAGCAGACATTAGCGAAGCTGGTATTAGCAGTACCGACGCTGTAGTACACTACAGGGAACATCTTGACAAGAAAAGGAAATAATCATGAAGAAATAAATAAAACAAACAAAAACCGGTATGATAGCACACAGATACGTGTTCTGGAAACTGTCAATGTAAAAGTGATATGCATTAATACTCCATCTAGCTTGGCTTGGCCTGACTCCCTACGCGCGAGATGTGTATTACTATATCACTTTGGGTAACCGGCAAGAGCTGGAAACAATCCGGAACATCCTGTTGCTGGAGGACTACTGAGCACGGCCAGAAACATGAATTAACTCAAATCTCCAGCGAAAGGGGGGATTGTGTGTGTGTGTGTGTGTGTGTGTGTGTGTGTGTGTGTGTGTGTGTGTGTGTGATTATTCCAGATTCATTTATCATGTTATGCAGATGATGAAGGGTTGCTGGCTGGACAAAACAGACACTAAGCAATAGAGACATTGGAAAGCTGTTGAAAACATTGAGTTTACCCACATAGCTGACTATAGACCACTTGAACAGCCAATGATATTGTCCAGAAACCTGAATTGAATCACGATGTGCACTCTCAGCAACATTAACAATGTTACCATCCAGATTGTTTGCTTGATTTCTAAAGTCATTGGTCGTTGCCGGTTACCCCATTAGCCGTTGCCGGGTGTTACCCGATGCTAGTTTTTCTGGTGTTCTGACCTTGGAGTCCCCTCCCCCGGTGCCGCACTCTCCCTTGTCATACCACCATCTGTTTTTCAATTTGTCCAACAGGCCCTGCTCGTTCAGTTTTAACACTGCCAAGTTAACAGGGTTTCTATGGGAACCATAATAACAATGAGGGATAGAAGGGAATTTGATGTTAATGGTCAACAAACATTATTATATGCAGCCAGTGATGACAGGAAAATCGTTCAGTTATTCAACTGGGTGTTAAATGGTATATAGTAGCTAGCATTACGGAGCATGGAGGGGATAGCATTACGACAACACTACCCATGTATATGTACACCAATCAGCCAAAACATTACAACCACCTGCTTAATATCATGTTGATCCCCCTCATGCCCCCCCAAAACAGCTCGGACCCATCAAAGCATGGATTGGCCGAGCCCTCTCAAGATTTCCTCTGCTAATCTGGCACCAAGACAGTAGCAGCAAATGCCTTAAATCCTGTCAGTTGTAAGGTGGGGCCTCCATGGATCCAGCTTGTTGGTACAGCACATCCCACAGATGCTCAATTAGATCAAGATCTGGAGAATTTGGAGGCCAAGGCAACACCTTGACCTCCTTGTCATGTTCCTCAAACCCTTCCTGAATAACACGTGCAGAGTGGCAGGGCACATTATCCTGCTGGAAGAGGCCACCACCACCAGGGAACACCGCTGCCATGAAGGGGTGTACTTGGTCTGTAACAATATGGTATGTGTCAGAGTAACATTAGAACATACAATTTACAATTTCACTTGGCAGATACTTTTATCCAAAGCCATGTACATCTGAGATGTAGTCAGCTTGTATCACGTTGAGAATCTAAGGCATCGACTCTTACTGGAGACTTGTCCAAACCAGGAAAAGTCATCCATATGAATGCCAGGACCCAAGGTTTCCCAGCAGGACAATACCCAGAGCCTCACACTACATCCACTGACTTGTAGCTTCCCCACAGTACATCCTGGTGCTATCTGGTAAATGATGCACAGGCACTTGGCTATCCCCATGATGTAGAAGAAAACATGATTAGTCAGGACCAGGCCACCTTCTTCCAGTGCTCCATGGTCCAGCTGTGATGCTGTGATGCCCATTGTTGACACTTTCAATGGTGGAGAGGGGTTATAATGGACGCCGACTGGCTACACAGCAAGCTCTGATGCACGGTGTGTTCCGACACCTGTCTATCATATGGAGCTACAGTAGCTCTTCTGTGGGATTGGACTAGAGGGGGGACCTACACAATATTAGGCAGGTAGTGTTAAAGTTTTGGCAAGTGTTTGTGTGTGTGCATAATAACAGCCATATTGATCAAAACAGGACTATGTGGATGGGAAAAAAACCTTATGAGCAGAGACATACAAGAGGAACAACATTCATGTTCGGGGAATTAAAATCCCTCCGTGATAGGACACCAC
This sequence comes from Regalecus glesne, assembly GCA_900302585.1. Classification (NCBI taxonomy): domain Eukaryota; kingdom Metazoa; phylum Chordata; class Actinopteri; order Lampriformes; family Regalecidae; genus Regalecus; species Regalecus glesne. The sequence continues at coordinate 11,006 of OMLC01066166.1, read as the reverse complement.
TTATAATCCATTAAGATTCCCACATTCAGCTGTCATGGTGCTGTCACCTCGTAGAAAGTTGCCTTGCTCTTGTGAATTTTTGCAAAGTCATGTCAGGCTTTGTGTGTCTTAACTCTTGAATTGATGCCTAGATTGCAATCCATAAGACAATGTCATGCCCAAAAGTTGACTGTTGTTCCCCTTTGAGTGAAAGCAAGGGTTTAAGATAAATCCAAACAGGAGATTAAAACAGGGAAATCTCTGCTAATGGCTGGAAATAAAGTTGTAGTCAATATAATAATGAAAATTATTTCCAAGCCAAGGTTCAACAACTACCGTGAACATTAATACTAATATAGTGTTTGCAACATTAATTTGTAGAGTTTTGTTCCAAAATTATAGAAATTCATTTATAAAAGACTATGAGAATATTTACCAAGCAGTGCGCCTCGTTTGGGAGCAAACTCTTCAGTTAATGCACTAATGAACCACAGCGATCACCATGTTTTTTTTAACATTAAAAACAGTGATATTACTGTTGAATTAACCAGCAGGGAGGATTTGCATACAGACAGATGTTAAACTGTGGCAGAGGGAACATTTGGCAGTAGCACTAAAGTTAGCAGTTGAGAATGTTTAGTGGAAATGTTAATAAGAGAATTGATCCAGAGTCAGACAGAAATAGAAGTTACCTTTTCAAAAGGTGTGTGTTGTCCATATGCTGTAGTAGTACAGTGGATTTATGTTACACACTGGGTTGTTTGCATATTAACAAATACTATGGATATGTGTTAAGTCAGGGATATTTGTAGAGCCCCAAGTCTCACTGAGGACTTTACATTCATGCAATGAAAACAGATGGATGCATTAAGACAACCTTAAATTTGTATGAACTCCACAGAGAACAAGTCTAATCTGTGCCAGTGCTGTCTTGGTCTTATTCCCTCTGACTCTGGACCAACGACAGTATGGCTGTGCAGAGCGGATTTAGCACAAGATGATTTCCTTTTGAGCACCATGTGAGAAAACAACATCGCCATGAAGGAGGTAAAAGCACACATCTTGATGTTTCACAATGCTGCTGTTGTGTGGAAGTCAGATCTCATTGTGTTGGTTTATGTACTTTAGAATAATACCGGGCTACTATGTGTAGGGAAGTAAGGAAAGCCACTTCATCTGCTCCTAAATCAAAATGTCAATGTGAAGGCACATTTGAAGGCAATACATTTGTAGCCAACAGCAGCAATATGGAAACCCATGGCAGGCACTTACAATGCTAAACAGTTCATGGGACATGGGGACAATGTTTGTGATGTGTTACCAACACTTCCCCACGCCAGAACAAATAAAAAACAAATAAACAAACAAATAAAAGAGTCGGTTGAATCAAATGAGCAAAAGACAGACAGAGCACATAGAGAGAGAATAGATAAAGAGAAAAATAAATGGGTGAGTCAGAGCAGTCACCGCAGACATTAATAACATTTTCATTTCTCTGGTGAGGACATATTGACAGGCATTAAAAGGCAATCTGACAAGCAAACAGGTTAACAGGCGCACATGGCAGGACAGGCAGACAGACAGACACACAGGAAGACAGACACACGTAAAGACAGACAGACAGAAAAACAACAGACAGACAGACATAAATGAAGACACACAAAGGAGAAAGAGAGACAAGACACACAGAGAGACAGATTGAGACCAACAGTTAGACAGAAACAGACAGACAGTGACACGATTGACATGACAAAGCTGACTTATTTTGCAATTTGTTGCCTGTTTTTCTCTTCAAAAGCACATTTGTTTGGGAGAGCATATTTCAACCACCTGTACATGTAAATCCTGAGGGATCCAGTCTGTAATGACCTGCTCTTGTCAATCAAGGTCTCAAGTTTCCTGATGTGGCTTGCAGAAGGATGACCTTTCTTTGTCAGGTTATTATTATTATTTCATCTAGCAGAAGCTTTTTATGAAAAGCAAGACTCTTTTGAGAGTGCAGCATAACCAAGGATCTGGTCAGGAGTAAACAATGTAAGTGCCCCACTGCTAAGCTTGAATCCTACAAGACGTAGGTGGCATCAAGGTGGCATATTCTTCCTGTAATTATTTTGCAGCTCTAGGTTTTATGGTTATTAAATGCTTGATATGTTATTGTATACAATATCCATGATTTCATCAGTACACATTTTTTTCATATGGACACATTTTTTTAAAAACTTGTTTACATTTTTGATCCTTTATCACTATTAACAATCAGTACAAGGGCAGAAAGAAACATTACATTTTTGCATCAAACAATTATATATATATATATAAAAAGCTAATTTATATGCATGCTGTGAATACACAGAGAACTTGGGTAGCAGCTCAATTTTTGATGCCTTGACTCTGTCTCCAATTAAATTTGGGATGTGAATAGACAATGAATGTTCACCGGAACACAGTGTGCTTGAACCTGATGTTCAGAGAGCAGAAAATAACTGAATAATAAACAGTCTGCAGACATATCTGTTTTCCTGCCGCCAGAGTCTCAGGATATCTGACTGATGAAATGCAAACGCATCAATGGGTTTGTCATTGAGACTTAGTTTAGGCTGTGATTACACATTATAGCATATCATTGTGTCACACTTTTTGTGAGATGAAAAATGGTGAATGTTTTTTTGCTGACAGACAACCTGAAGTAGTCTTTATCTGTTTCAGTACTTTGGCCTCTTATCTAACGACAGGTGTGTCATCATTGTGTCATATCCGCTTACCAGGAGTGGAAGAAGCAGGCTGCAGGATGTAGAGCAACTCCTTTTATCCACACACTCAGTTTGAGCTTCGCAAGTTATGTAAAGTCAAATCAACTCAATTTTATTTGTATGTATATTAATGTATGTTTGTGTGTGTGTGTGTGTGTACATATGTATGTATATGCAATATTGTCCCAAATCAGGTACCCAACACTATAAGATATCCTACATACCAAGATAAAACAAATAGGGAACTTCTTAAAAGCTGCATTATTATTATTATTATTATTATTATTATTATTATTATCATTATTGTGTATCATTATTAACCCTTGATTGACAATGCCTTAAAACTGGAATCCCTAAATTTTAGAGAAATTAAATGATGATATATAGATGTTTTTTTTATGCATAAGGTAGGGGAAATGAACTCGTGGACTCGTAAATTTTAGCTTGATTATGCTATAAAAAATAGTACAGGATCTAGGGAATTAATAATACGAAAAAGATGTGGAGCCATAAATAAATGAATAAATAAATGGATTCCCTTATCAGTCCCGCAAGAGGAAATTTGGATTTCTCTGCATTTTAACCCATCCTATTGTATAGGAATAGTGAGCTGCCAACATATGATGCTCCTGGAGCAGTTAGGGGTTCAGTGTCTTGCTAAAGGACACCTCTGCAGGACCGGGGTTCAAACCTATATCCTTTCGATTTCCAGACAACCGTTCTACCCACTGAGATATGCTGCCCCACAGAACTCAAATGTAATCACAATAATTTATTTAACTGGCAATTATCAGATGCATTTAAAATTGTTTTGCTTATATAAATTCAGTTGACATTCAGGATTGGCATAACAGCCACAATGACAGGGAAATTAGGGCCGGTATAGCTCAGTGGGTAGAGTGGTTGTCTGGCAATGATAAGGTTACAGGTTCGATTGCCGGTCCAGCAGAAAGCATGTCAAGGTGTCCTTAAGCAAGACACTGAACCCCCAACTGCTCCCCGAGCACCATACGGTGGCAGCTCACTGCTCCTATACAGTAGGATGGGTTAAAATGCAGAGACATCCAAATTCTCCCTTGTGGGACTGATAAGGGAATCCATCCATTTCACTTTCATGTGTCAGTGGCTATCGATACAGATGTACATACATCTATTATTTTTACCATATATTTTAACAATTGAAACTGTTGATATTAATAGGGTTAATTATTTAAGGATAATATATGTATATACATTTATTAACAACCTAGGTTTTATTTCCTTTTTTTTTCCTTTTTGTTTACATATTACTCAATGGTGCCATTGCGGACATCTCTTTTTATTACAACAGTGTCTTACTGGGCCATGAAATATGATCATTAAGCATGTTTCATAGAGTTCAATTCAACCCAATTATAACACAATGGTTGGAAATGTAACAAAAACAAAGGTTGGAAGTTATTACTCAAAATCTCCAATATTATCAAAAATGGTTGATCATCTTAATGAGCTATTTCCTGGTTCAGCTTTGAGGCATGAGACCATCCTTCTCACTGTTGGCAGTGGTACTAAATCGATAAACTCCCCAGCTAGTGCAATTGTGAAACTGTAGATAATGAAAATCCTTTACACAGTCTAACAAAGGGATCTGGGATTTAGTTCTTGTTATTTTCATATGAATGACAGATTTAAGAATTATATTCAGTGGCTCTGTTGGATGCCAACTGTGTTCAGCGGTGGTGCTGTCGAGGCCTCCATGATGAAACTAGTGGGGAAACTGATATGCACAATGTCGGAAAAAAACAAGAAATAAGACCCAGGTTGTAAAAAAAATAAGGCATTATTCTTTGAAGAATGATTTTGTCTGACAGTGTTTTCTCATATACATATTCCAGTTTGGTAATTAATCCTCTGCTCATCTGAAGTCTATGTTCCTAGTCTAATGATGTAACTCTGCTTTGAACTAATAAACTACAGTTACCTCGTTATGTATGATCTTAAATGGATGTCATTATCAAGTAAGATGATTGGCTGTGTTAATCTGCCAACTCCAGAGGAGGGGTTTTAAAGATCCCACTGCATCCCTGCTTGCAATTCTGCACAAATCTACACTACATCTACACTAAACATAATAATTGGCGAGTGCTGTAATTCACAACACGGTACTTGCACTTTAGAAAATTGGACTACACCGTAGCCAAGCTACTTAAAAATCACTTTAACACTAATGCGCTTCTAATAATACTAAGATAGTGACAGGTCACACAAAATTCAGCAATGAAAGGGAATGAAACAACATATGAAAGGATGAAAAAAACCCAGAACAACACAGAATGGAGAAAAATTGAGAAAATTGCGCAGCAAGGATTGTTTTTTTAAAATCAAGAATATTGTTCCAAACTAAATTAAGGCAATTGTTTGTTTCTACATTAAATGCAGTATGATTTGTGGCACATCACCTGACTGTCACACAGTCATATATGAATGATGACGGTAAACAATGTAGACTAATTAGACACTAATTATGTTCAAGATTTGTTGTATTTTTCACAAAGGTGATCACCAGGATATACAAGGCTTATGAGCAAAGCTGCACCTCATCAGCCACAGTATCTGCTCCTTCTGATGGATCGGTGCATTCAAATGCATGGCCACCATGTTGTGTTGTTTTATTGAAACCAAAACTCGTTGACTCAACGTATGTTTCATGAGGCCAAAACATTTCTAAAAGAGAAGAGTAAAAACCAAATCCTATGCTTCTTAAAAGAAACAAATCAAAGAATATATTCATGAATTACTTCCATGGTGAATGAGTGAATGAATGAATTGATAGTGGCGTTTATTACTTTATAGGTGAGTGAATGTTTACCCCGAAAAGCTATATGAGAATACATATAGCGAGGAAAAAATAAAACAATAAAAAAACAACATACAAAAACTCCTTTTGTTTTCAGCCACAGCAGCTATTTCCTCTCAGAATTCATCAGCCATAATCACTAATCAACCAGCCAAGTAGGCGTTTAGTACAGAACAGGACCACTGAGTGATAGTCGGTTACCTGCTCAAATGGCTGCTGGAGCAGACTACAGTAACTCATTAAGTCACCAACACCATTAAACCAATTCGGTGTTTAGAATTTACAAGGACCTCCATGTGATGGTTTTCTTATTAAATGACTAGTAGAGCACAATAACTTAAACCACTATACAAACAAATAGCCTTTATCATGATCTGGTGGTCATAGTGTCGCTGACAAAGCTGACTGGGCTGATCAACCACAACCCAATACAATGGAACATAGACACAAAACGAACATCGATATCACCATCCCCTGTGAGGTGAGAATGAATGTACCTGAGTGCAGATCCTTTGGGTGTGGCCACGCCGTAGCCTTTAGAGTCCAGGTTGCTTCCAACTTTCATTGTGTCGCAGGGCTTCCTCTGTTCGATGTATTCATTCATGGTGGACTCCAGCAGGTAGGCGTACTTCCCCTTTGACTTCCTGACCCGTATCACTCCCTCGTTGGTGTTCTTGACGAACACAGAGGGGTCGGCACTCCGCATGTACGACCACATTTTCTCAAACACAGCTATTTTGGAGCGCTGAAGGAATGGAGAGTTGAGGCAAAGTGTGATACTACAAGACTTAAGACCCCTGACTTGAGATATGCTACGCTAATGTTTTAAAGCCAGAGACAGCCCAGGATCTTATCACAATAGAGTGGAAATGCACTCACGGGGCGCTGTACTTAACCGTTTTGACCTCTTTTTGATACTTGACTTGAATTTTCACATAAGAATGAATTCTAATATTTCTCTAACCTTCTCTGGATGGTACTGTGAACTTCGTATGGTCAGAAAAGCAATCAGAATTTACACTGTTTAAACACACACACACAGACACAGACTGCCATAACACTCCATTAGCAGCTTTGATATTGAGGAGTTTTGTGTGTCTGAAATGTCTGGAAAAATGTCCACCAGTGATGTCATCAATCTTTGAATCAGGGACAGCAGTGGCACAGAAGATACAGCAGGTTGTTCAGTAACTGGAGGGTTGCTGGTTCAATCCTAAGCTCCTCCTTGTAAAAATGTCCAGGTGTCTCTGAGTAGAATGCCTAACCCTTAACTACTCCTGATGAGCTGGTAGGTGGTGTGTGGGCATGGTTATTATGTGAGACATTAATTGTGAAGTGCTATATATATGATCCGTTTCATCCCCCCTGGGGCATCATCTGTCATGTACTCCACTCCCACCTATCTGACAACCAGTCTGACACTTTCTCTTTCACTCTCTTGATGTACTTGCTCCACTTGACCTACTTTCACCAGCCAAGCCAACACACCTACAATCCATCTACACATCTGTGCTATCTTCAGTAAAGTTGTGTTGACATGATGACAATAAAGAAATGAAAACAACAACAACACTAAGTACAGCTGCAGTAGTGAATACAGCTTACAAGAGACCATTCATGGACTATTCACAATCTCAGCAGCATTTCAGAGACACACATAAGACTACTCAGTATTATGGCTGCTAACAGAATGTTCTCCAGAACATATAAATAGAGATGATGTTGAAAATTGTTAGTTTCCCTTTAAACACCCCCGAAAGACCTTTTCCCTTGACACGGAAATATAATGAACTTTAGAATTGCAGAAACTGAAATCTTTCAAATGGGGGAAATGCAAAAATATAAAACAGAATCTCACCCTGAAGAACTCTTTGGTGGAGCCCCCATCCAGAGTCCCGTAGGCAATCTCTGTCTGCTTGGCCAGGTCCTCTGCACTCTCTATGGGAGACACCATCCTCTCCACGGTGAGGAAGGCTGCCAGGTTGGCTGTGTAGGAGGAGATGATGATGAGGGTGAAGAACCACCACACGCCTCCGACGATACGTCCAGACAGAGACCTGGGGAGAGAGTGAGGAAGGGACAGAGATGGCATTGTTTGCTCCGTCTGATGTTATAGAGTGCCTGGTGAGAATATACTATGTTATGTTCATTGACCTCCAAAGTGATGATGTGAATTTGTCTCGAAGCACACCTGCATCCATTCAGTTTTCCATCCATAGAAAAACGAATGGTCCTTTGGAATCCGATTTTCAAGCTAGCCTGTCCACACCATGTATAATTTAATGCAGCCGATAGTATATTCATTACTATTCTCAATGCCTCTTTATGATTATTTTTTAAAGTATTATGCAAGTGATTCAAGAACTTTATTGTGATTGCGCAATCACAATGAAATTACAATAGCGCCAGTTAGAGAAACACAAAGCCACTCCGTCCTGCACACCACCACTAGGTAACCTTCCATACTGCCATGATAGTACACAAGATATGTAAATGGGTGTAGCTGAGAAGGACATGCTAGACGATGTGGATACAGTGATTGCGGTGGCCCAGATGGAGAGCGTGCACCTCCAACTCGGGCATATTGGGTTCGATCCCACCATGGGTCATTAGGAGAAGGGCATCTGGCCTTAATCCATACTCAGTACATGTGAGGCGTATGTTGTGAAGCGCTTCCAGTGGTCAATACATTAGAAAAGTGCTCTATAAAGACAGGTCCATTTATCATTAAGTTATGCTGAGACTGGTGATGAAAGCACCTTTTTACTTTTTCAATTCCATTTCATAGCCCGATAGAATTAATTTCAGTATATAAAGAAATGAATAATAATTGCATAATCAAAAGCAAAGAAGTCATACAGACGCTACTGGGTGTAGCTAGAGGTGATCATTTTACACCTGTATGCATTTTTACAGGAGCATCAAAAGGACTCCCCTCTTCAAAGGTCTGCCGAGAATGGAAATTTATGTGATGCAATATAGAGTTTGACCTCTGTCAAGAAGGAAGATGGGCAAAGCAGACAGACAGACTCAGAAAACGACGGTGTGCCAGTTAAACAGCGACGCCATATGATAAGATAAGATAAGATATTACTTCATTAGTCCCACAGGGGGAAATGACGGTGTTAAAGCAGCAAAGTGGAAAGCACAGTAAGAGAGGCATCAAATCTAGAACATAATATGGAACAGCAATATACACAAGGGGGAAATATGAACACTATATACAGTATGAACAGGAAAAATACACTGGGGTATGGTATGTTGATGTTCATATATTGAATTTGTTCTACTGGGGGAGCAGTGCTGCATCCTTTTCTGGGTTGCTCGAATGGAAACTCCACTCAGCCATTATTAAAGAACAATGGGTTAGTGCTGATGCCTGACACTCCCCTCCTTCAGCCCCCTGCACTCACATGCAGTTTAGCAGACAGTGTAAGCTCAGAGGGATAAAAGGGTTAAATGAATGTGCAGAAACCTACATCAAGTCACATGGAAAAAAGCTTTTAGGGAAATAGCATCGTGATGCTAAAACCTATGTACGACCAAGATGTGAATGTTCAGATTTGAATACATAGGGGACCCTACTGGGAAGCCAGAGAATGATATGAAAACCCCAGAAACAAGACCCACATTTTAAAAGAGGATCATAAGTTTTACATTGTTTGAATCCTTCAATTGACCGCAATGCGAAATATTTAAATATTACATGAATATAACTGCCTTAAGGGATTTAAACTACATAAAAAGCAACAGCTGCAACTGAGAGTTGTCTCTTCCTTTTACAGACACACAAACTCACACTGGGAGAACAAACACGCAACGTGCATGTGCAAACACCAATGCCACCGACCAAGCCGACAACAACATGACATCACAATTGTGCGGAACAAAGCTGAGCAAATGCTGATGGAAAATGGGAAAAGCTTTTCTCATCCTCTCCATCTCTGTGGTTCGCCGAGCCTGAGCGGCTGAGTCTGTTCCCTGTCAAACCACAGTAAACAGAAATGAAAGACGGAGGAGCAGGTGGAGGGGAGGGGAGCAGGGATTTTCAACACAACATCGCTTTTGGAAAATTCCTGCCACTCACACACACACATGGACACACACACGCACACACACACACACATGGACACACACACAGAGACACACACCAACAAATGCTGATGCCAACCATGATTTTGTTCAGGTAGTTTGTTTCTCCATCAACCATCCTGAACACCAGACAAACCCTGTGGGTTGAGTGTGTGTTGACGTCCCAGCTCCCTGGTAGCAGTGTCCCCTCTATGCTAGAAAAGCTGTTGGGACCAGAAGGCTGCTGTTGTGTCACTGTGCTGTTTCAGCTGAGTGCTACATCCATACTGTATGTTTGCGTGTAGGAGATATTTCATGGTAAAAGTTACAGTTTTTAATCCCCAGTCCAGTTTTTAATCCTCAAGTCCTCCTGCCCCAGGCGACAGTGAAGTCAGAGGTCAGGCTCCGCTAATGCCCAGTAGCTGGTGGGGACTCAGGGTGTAAGATATTTCAACAGGGTGGATATTTGTGGACATGGTTGGGTTACGGTCCCCCCTGCTAGCTATTGTAGCCTGCTGCTGCTTTGTGAGTATGCCTAACTTTTTGAGTGTGTATGTGTGTGTGTGTGTGTGTGTGTGTGTATGTGTGTGTGTGCATCCTAAGTTTTAAATGTTGTAGTCATACCTCACAGATGATGCATTCACACATCTCCCTCTCTCCCATCTCTCTGTCTTAGACACAGTAGGACAATTTGATCAAAATACTCAAGAACAGACACATGCAAATATAGAAAACCATATGTCTATATGCATTTTGCAAATTGCTGCTCTGAGATCTCTCAAGTGTAATGGTATCATGCATATGGCTGCATGCACACTCACATAGAGACAGTATCAAACAGAATGTAGCTCAGGGGCCCGTGGCAGCTCAGCAGTTGAGCGTGCGCTTTAGGAAGCGACGAGCCAGATGGTGTGGGTTTGAACCCTCCCCAGGGCATCAGGCCTTAATCCCCCAAACTCCATCTAAGGCTGTATCCACTACCACAATGTGGGGGCTAATCATGACATTTAAAAATGGACCTCAGTCAAGTCAAGTTTATTTGTATAGCCCAAACTCACAAGGGCTCTACAATCAATACAAAGTGCAACAGTGTATGACACACAACACTCTCTATCCTCAGGCCCTAAACACGAATGAGTGAAAACTCCAACAGTAAGAAATATGGGAGAGCAACAGAGGACAGATCCTATCGCATGGACAAAATACACAAAATGATACTGTAACATCACAGACTGCACATAGCAAGATACGGTAGAATATATACAACAACAACAACAACAACAAACAGGATTTGTATTCCGGCCGTTTTTCCCCGCTAGCGGGGGTTGACCGGTCCATGGATTCGTCTCCTCCAATGCATTGACTCTCCA
>OMLC01066165.1:0-23719 GCA_900302585.1 Regalecus glesne | reverse complement strand
TAAAGAACACGCGCGCACGCGCACACACACACACACACACACACACACACACACACACACACACACACACACACACACACACAATGACTGCACACCACATCTGAAACCCTGAATAGGGTTGTTTTGGGCTCATGTGTCCTCCATCTTGAGGAAAATGAGACATAAGCATCCTCAGAATGAACCTCTTCCTTTGATATCCCTTTTAAAATTAGCACAATAATGTATATCAAGATTCCAAAGAAGTGTATATTCACATTTACCCTTTTAATCCGTACACAACAGAACATGAATTTAGAGACTACTGTGGTACACACACACACAAGTATTCTAAACGCACATCCACACATACTTCGGTGATATACGCACATTACAGAGCATGTTCATAAGCGGGCAGATGCCATCTTATGAGCTCTGCCTTGGCCATCCCACCGCACGTTCTCTGTAAAGGATTATAAACTGCTCCTTCAGATCACAGAAATGACAAAAGATGAGGAATGAGTTCAAGTGTCAATTCAAGTGTCAATCCATTTGGATTCAGTTGGAAAGCCCTTCTTTACAGAAGCTTTCGGAGCAAGTGTTAAGAAACAATCTGCTGGGGCCCTTGAACCTGCTCAAATGTTCTCCATTAAAAGAAAAAGAAAAAAGTTATGTTGTAAAGCCTGCTGCAAAAATCACACAATTACATAAACACATTCTCTTGTGTAATGACAAACACTCTCCCCCACGCCGTGTTAACTCCAATCCTATTTATCCACTGAATAGCTGCAAGGATGCGCTCGGTTTTTCTTCCCATTTGTTTTCGTCGATCACACACACATCTAACAGAACATCACACCCATAAATCAACAGGGTTCAGTTGTCAATTTATGACCTCAGTCAGTGAGTATTACTGAGAAGTTTGACTGTTCATCCGCCTGCCTCTCCAGAGGGAAGTGTTATCTCTCTCCCGACCTGCAAGGCCAAAAGCAGCTGCTTCCTTCGATTCAGGAAGCAATTTACAAATAATGTCGTAAATAGTGTCCTGACAAGGAGGAAAAAAAAGGGAGAGGCTTCCCGTCCGACATGTTAGCTTCCTTTACAACCCCTGTTTGAAGAAGATATACGTGTCTCTGGCAGATTCACCAGCCTGCAGTGGTGGCGATGGTAGTGGTCAAACGGCAGCTCCACAGTCTTCCACTCAAAGCTGTCCTTGAGATGCCAGATGAAGTCAGTTGCATAACAACCCTAGCGGCCTTTGTTTTTTTTGGCATTTCCCTAGAGAAAGCAGAGGTGATCAGAGCAACTCATTAATTACTGCAACCCTAAAAATAAAAACAAAAAGAAGCCACATAAAAACAGCAGTTAAAGAAAGAGGCAACCTCAAAAAGTCCTGCTGTGTTCCTTTCCTCATTGGTAAACACTTCTGGTGACAGGCATGGCCGCAAGTCCATGAGTACTAGGATGACATCCAGCACTTTACCTGTGGCCCCATCCATAGGGTTAGTGGTTGTGTCAGGAAGGACATCCGACGTAAAATTTTGTGAAATCAGTACGAGGATTGATAAACACCATACCGCCACCAATGGAAACTATAAAACCCACTGTGGAAAAACAGGGAACGGGTGGAAAGAAGACTTCCCAGGAGTCATCGCAAAACAACAGCAGATCAATAGTAGAACATTTATCCAAGTAAAAGCCCTCGAGATTGCCCCTTTAAAGAACTGTCCCAGCTCCATACTGTTGCAATTGATCCAAGCCAAGTCCAGATGGTACATACCATCTTGGATTTTTTCAAATTTGATCCCCCATTTACTTCCCACTGAATTTCCACGCAAGCCTTCTCCACGCGACTCCCACCACTGACAAAAAGGTCCTGATCACTTGCACGCAAGCTGGTTTATGGGCTGTGTTGCTGCTGCCGCACAAGCATCTCAATTAAATAAACCCTGTTAATTCAGCCAGGAGTGACCACACACACACACGCACGCACGCACGCACGCACGCACGCACGCGCTTCCTCTCACTCTGGGAACCTTTTCTTAATGACTTTTTCATGTGGCCGTGGCAGGTGCTTTACCCATCAGACTAAGCAGCGACTCTACTGCCACCACTGACCACTCTCAACTCCACACTGAAGCAAAACTTTGAGAGGTAAAACGTTTCCAACCCAAAAGCTGACATGACGCCTCAAACCACCAAAAGCTCTGAGCAGCATTCACCAAAATGTGTCCTCAACTAGACAGAGGACTCATATCATGTGACATACACGAGTTATATTTCCTTTATCTTTCTTAACTAGCTAAATCTGTGCTTGTTGTTGTACAGCAGCTTGTGAAAGCTAAAACACATTCCATGCAGAAATGGGACTCTTGAAAATGATATCAGAATAAAAGCTCATTGTCAAAGGAAACATCTCATCTTGGAGATGCAATTTCACTAAAGTAGGCATGATGGAAATGTGTCTCGGAGCTGTACCTTGCTGCCCAGTTTAAGCGTGTCAATCTCCTCCTTCTGCTTGCTCAGGGTCTCATTCATGCTACACAGGTGGTCACTCATCATGCTGAGCTGATCTTCATAGCTCCTCTTTGTTGTGGTCAGCTCATCCTGTCAGGTAGATTACCATGGTCAGAATCTCCGTAGGACTGAAGAATTGCTTGAGGGGACTGGTTTCTTCATTTAGTCTTTGTATTGAGTACTTTACCTGCAAGCGTATGATGTTCTGGTTGGCCAATTTGACCTCCTCAGTTAGAGTCTCCCTTGACTTTTCAGCAATGGCCAAACGTTTGGCCAGCGCTCGGCACTACAAAGTAAAGAAGAAAAACAGGGCTCTTCTTAAATGACTGCAGATCACTTTCAAACACTGGAATTATTATTGCTTTTGAAATGATAAACTCAAACTAGCTATAGCCATATGAGTCTTGGCCCACCATTTAGAAACTGACTCATGAACAGATGCATGCGACTTGGTATGAGACTTGATGCAGATGACTGACATTCACCAATTATTCACGTTTCAATAGGATGCCCTTGGCTCAGATCTCTATTTTCATCCCGCCTTACTAATAGATACTGCCAAAAATACTGGGATGGAAGAGCTGATTTCCTGCTATGACCATACAAGTAGATACAGCGGTGGGCAGCAAAGGCAATAGGAGGAAGAAGTAAAGACAATGAACCAAACTAGGTTAGATGGTATTTACTTGTGGTGCCGTTTCCATGGCTACTGCTGTCTGAATCTATGGAGGACCTAGGCAAAAATAGCCCCGGGATGATTAAGAAAAGGGAAGACGTGAAGGAAGAGGTCGGGTCAGTTGAATGGATCAGAGAATTCTGACTGCAGGGCCTGTGTGAGTTTCCAGAGATCTTACTGGATGACGTACAATAACGAAGAGGTTACAACTGCTCTGATATGGCTGTGGGCTTGCAGTGTGATGAGGTGCAGCAGCTGAGACTGGCTGTGTGAAGGTCTCACCTCGGAGTGGAAGTGCACAGCCTTGCTGTCAGAAATCTGGAGCTGAGTTGTGAGCTCTCCCACTCTGGCCATGTAGTGAGTCTTTATCAGCTGCTCCCTAGACTCCTCATCTCCCACCTGCACACGCGGACACAACACACGTGAGTTTTCACAACACTGTGACTTTAGTGTTTTGATTTTTCAGCAGTATTTTGGATTTAAGTGCTTCTTCTATCCATTTAATTATTTGAACGGAATCCTGAAACTCACATGTTCAGCGGTAGGTGTTGAGGACAGCACACCAACCTGGTGGCAACAACACAAAACAGAAACAAAAATAGTCAAGAAATTAAGTCTCAGAGAGGGGTTGTGAAATCCACAACCCTGAAGCTCTGTTAAGTACAGCAGGCCTCTAATATTGCCCCAACAAGCCCTGCAAGAGACAACAGTAAGAGCAACAAAACAGCTACTTAAGTTAAGAAAGGATGGCAGTGGGGGTCTGGTAACTGTTCAGACAAACAGCTCTCAAGTGTAAGCACAGCCTGAACTCTGTAATGAAACCGTGTTACATAAACAGTATTCTGCTGCTTCAGCACATTTCAAGTTTTGGTTTTATTAAAGAAAACTATTCCTTGTGTGCAAGCAAATGGGAGACTGATAACAGCTCCTTCCTTAAAAGACAAGTCTGGGATTTTTAAATCCCGGGTCTAATTTTTGCCGTTTTTAGTGTGGTGCATATCAGTTATGATGATATAACTCTGAACACCAGCTTTGTTGTGGAGATTTTTAGCATCAGCTAAAAATCACCACTAGGCACGGCTTTCACAAGTCAGACATGTTTCGACATGTCTAATATAACCCAATTATCCTTGTGCTACCTGAATGAATGTTCAGCCGTTGCAGCAGGTTTACTTGGATTTGGATTTTCCCTGACAGTATGTGTATAAGTGAGCCACAAGCACTATAAAAACCTGTGTGAGTGCAAATGTGTTGGACACTTGTGCAAGTTGGACCAGGGTATAGATCAATGGTGCAGCTGTCCATTATATTGGACATTTCAGGTAATAACTCTCTCACTTCCAAAGGTGTGGTTGGGAGAACTGGCTAGAAGTGGGCCAGTTGAAACTTGTGTGAAACTTCTGTTCCTCGACCCTAAAAGCTGCCCACATTTGAACTGAGATGTTTTTCTCAGACTCTCAAAAAGTGGAGTCCATTCGGAAAAAAAATCACTTAATTCAATTTTTTTATAGCGATCATTTCACGGCACCAATTTGAAATTTAGCAAGACGGGGGCAGTATAGCTCGGGGTCATCTAGTAATTGGAAGATTAATGGTTTGATCCCCAACCCCTGCAGAGAGCATGTTGAAATTTCCTTGTGCACTATCCTGGAGGGTGCAAATGAACCGCCAAGGCAGGCATCACAGGTTTCGACTCCACTACAGGGCATCAGAAAGGGCAACCTGCCTCAATCCCCCCCACACTGCGACTGTTTCCAACTTGGGGACTAATCGTGACACGTAAAAATGGACCTGGTACTGAGCAAGTTTAATACATTTCTGAGTTACTGAGTGCTGCTTTTGGTTGTGGTGAGGTCTACTGTGAATCTGTTCAACAAGTCTGCATGTCAGTAAATTCAACTCACAGACTTAAAAAAGAAGAGTTCATTTATGAATCACACATTACTACTAATGCCTAGTGATATTGCTGTGTTCAAAACCCTCTACAATTAAAGAGTAAAATTATGGCATGAACAATATGCCCGACACCAAAAACCCCAAACATCCTTTAGATCACAACCATGCCCTCGGCAGGAAATGTGGCAGAATAAAAGGTTAAAGAACTAGTGAACCAAACATACCAGGGTAGTGCACAGCACAGCCTCCTTCCCTGTGGATGTCTGCTCCATCTCTCCATCATCCAGGTTGTGTGCCACTTCAGTGGCTAGAGCTATGTGTGAGGTCAGACTACCTCCCAGGGTGGCTGCGAGCTGGGCCTCGAGGTCCGCAATGCGCTGGCTTTCTTTCTCAACCCTCACCTTCCCCAGCTGGGCCTCCAGGAGCCAGTGTTCCTTCTCCTGCTCCAAGCGGGCAATCTTCTCCTGGCTCTGCTGTACCTGCAAAAGGCCACGGAGGACAGCAAACTTATAAAAAGAGGCCTAAACAAACGATAATGAAAAATCGGGAGACTACCTGAAAAGGACAATTTGTAATAGTGAGTGAGCTGAAGACGAGAAGTGGCCCACCTGCTGAGTGAGACCTTCTCTACTTTCTGTGGAGCTGGTCAATATACGTCGATTTGAAAGGGCTTCTCTGTACGGAACAGACTGTGGCCTGGGCTAAGTACAAAATGACACATGAGGAGAAAAATCAACACTGGCAACAGAGAAATCTCAGCGTCAGCCTACTTTCAGTATAGGACAAGACTGGGACTAAGACGGACCTTCCTGACAGCATGGATATAGGCAGCAGCTCTCTTTTTGTTATCAAGCATACTCTCTGCCTGCAAGGGGTTGAGGACATCCGTGCCACCTCTTGGACCATACCCTGTGAACGACGTGAAGAAGTCCAGGTTGTTGCTGAAGAAGATGGCAATCTGCAGAGGCACAATTGATATCTTCAGCATGATAAGACACTGAGAGCAACCCCCATCATCCCATGTAAAAAAGATACCGTGCCCACAATCATTGATCCATCTCTGTGTAAATGTGCTTGTCCCATCTAACTTTAACCAGTGTGCTGAAGAGAAAACAAATTTATAAAACTCCCCAAGGAGAGCTGGTTGAACAGCAAGGGCAGGTGGAGATTGATTGCACTAGTCAAGGTGTCAAATGCATCAGCTGTTCAGCTTAAGGCTGCCGATAAGATTGCTTATGAATCCATTCATTCCACACATCATGAGCCAATACATTATACAATACTTGGCCACGGAGCTTAGGCCAGGGAGCTCAGACTAACCACTACCATTTACTGGACTCTTGCAAAAAGAAAAGGCGGTTCAGACAATTCATAAACTCTGTTCTAGATGGCAAGAGAAGTCATCTACCCCCTGCACCATGAGAAGCAGGTGTGGAGGTTGGGATATTGTCAGTGTTTATGAATGCTGTACCCCTGCCCTGAGTCCCATATCATGCATAGTCAAGTTAATGACAAATGGCGGTATTAGCCATTTACAATGAAAACTCATTACCACTTACATGTGAGCAGTTTTACAACAAATTAAAGTCACACCATACTTAAAGTGGCATTATTAAGCAATTTGCAATACTGCCTGCCCCGTTGGTCTTACCTTGCCGGTGCTGTTAGTAAGAGAACCCAGGGATCCCAGCAGACATTCTGTGGTGGTCTGGAGTTTCTGTGTGATGGTGGGCAGCTCCTGCTCAAAGCTGGCCTTCTGGCTGTAATGCTTGGATGTCTCTGGATATACAGCAGCGAGAAAAGAAGCAAGGTAGGATTCAGTCTTGGTTTTTCTATTTTCGTTAGCAGCCATGTAAGATCATCTTCTAAGATTAATAATATGTTTGGGATGACAGGAGGTGGAGCTGGAGGGGTCAACGTTGAAGATGTTTAGATTTTCGTTGGGAGCAAAGAAGGACAGGATTAGGAACAAATATATTAGAGGGACAGCTTTCATAGGAGTTGCTATGAAATAAAGGTGAAAAATTCCTCATAAATATCAAAAAGAAAGCAAAAAAAATGTCTTCTCTTTGCAAAACCACATAATGATTTTCCTCCACTCAGTATTTATCTGTTCTTTCCCTAACACTATGTATCTGACTGATGAAACCCTGAATCCTATCCTCTGGGAATCAGCACCTTAGCTGGGAGACACTGGGGCTAATACAGCAAGAGTAGAATTTGTGGGAATGACAGAAACATATGAAATGTCCTAAGTCCTTGAAGGAGTGAGATGTGTCACGCTGTTTGCAAATAACCTTTGTTGAAACACCTTCACAAACTCTCTCACCTTTGATAGCATCGTGAAGGCTGTGCAGGCAGGCAGCTAGCTGGGTGAAAACAACAGAGGAGCTGCTGTGTGGCACCGCATCCGGTTGGACACCTGAGAGACATTATAACAAGTGTAAAAAAGTAGCAGTCAAAAAAAGTTGAAGATCATTTGTAAAAGAAAAACACTCATGAAGTGTCAGAGATGGGCATAACTGATAATGATGTTCAGCAGGTGGTGCTTAGATGTCCCCTGTAACTTACTGGGTAAGGCCAATAGGTTTATGTAGTTCTGCAGTTTCTCGAACACAGATGTCACTTTTTTCATGTCACTCTGCAACTCCTGATTCTTAGCAGTGAGGGCAGTGGTGCAGAGGGGGACCTCACACTCTTCTTCCAGGCTGAAAAGAGGAAGGCACAACCGTGATAAAATACTTCTTGCTCTTCTTTCTTTCTTCTCTCTTCTGCACACACAGATGCAGGCAGATTTACTCACCTTTTTAGCTGGTAAGGTAAAATCTTCTGCAGAAAATGGGTGTATGTGGAGAAGTGATCAGCAAAGTTCTTCAGCTGGCCCACGGTCTCCTTCAATTCAACAGAACAGAGTTAAGGGCTGATCATCTATCACATAATGGCCAACCACTTTGCCTTAGGTCAAAATAGTTCAATCAGGTCATTTGGACATATGTTTAAAATGAAATATGAGTACATTTCAACATTCTACTGAATGTCTTCCTCAGCTCTCAGTCCATTATGTGACCCACCCAGCTCCCTCTTAAAGGAACAGAGATGTAAATCAGGGTGCTCAGAATGAAAGGGGCAAAAAATGTTGAAATGGAAAAAAGAAAAACATCTTTTCAGGCTCAATAATCCACTGAATGTCTTCCTCAGCTGAGGAAGACATTCAGTGGAATGTTGAAACGTACTCATGCTTTTGTTTTAAACATGTCCAGATGACATGATGGAACCATTTTGACCTTATTGACTACCTGGATTATTGAGCCTGAAAAGATGTTCCACTTTTCCATAGGGCTGTGCAAAAAGACCAAAATATCATATGTCAATAATGATACATATCATGATATAGCAAATTTCCTCTAAATTCAATGAATGAATATTTTCTGGTCTGTGCCCACCCAGCCCAATGAGTGCACACGATCCCCTGCCATCACTGAGCTACAGAGCAGAGTAGCATGACCATAAATGACAGTAAAACCCAGTAGAAACTCTCATGCTGAGCTGAAATGAATGCAAATAAATTAAATGAGCAACATAAATAAGCATAGTCTCTACAACATTTTTTTGGTCATTTATGGTCGTGTTAGTTTCTCTTCCCCTCTGTTCTTCACCACAGGCGGTGCTCAGTCTTTCCACACACACACAGAGCTCAACGGAGCGGAGTAAAGACAGCAGTGGAGAGTTTATGAAAATTATACTAGTTACGCTACTATAACTGCAACAAAAGCTTCCCAATTGCAAACTCAAAAAGAAAAAATTATTATACAATCCACACAAAAGATATAGACTCCAAATGATGAAAAATATTGCTGTGAAAATGATGAATTCCAACATCACAGAAAAAGAGCATAGTATTAAATGACAAACGTTGTTTTTCTGTTCTCACATGACGTACATCATCATAATGTACAGTCCTACTTAGCCTCCATCCCAAAACTGCTCACCAAAACTGTGACCGATTCCTCTGTAATGCTTTCATGCAGTTGCAGCATACCATCCTCCAGAGGGCGCACATAAGCTGCATTTTCATGTAGATACTGGGAGAACTGGGAGAAAAGGGGTATAGAAAGATTGTTATTGTCATTCAAGGTGTTTCAAAGTACGAGCTCACTATTACATATGGACTTAGAGTTCATGTAAATTTTGAGATGGCACAGACATTGAGTCTTAGACTAAATGCCATAGAAGATGGCTGCCTCACCTTCTGGTTAAGAGGGGAGATTGGCTCAATGGAGGAGTCTAAAGGGTAAATGTGCACTCTCTGTTCTGTGTAGGAATGAAAATTCAAGAGAGCTGCCACCAAGTCCTGCACGAAAGCCAATGCCTGACCAGCTACATCCTGGGCCTTCAGCTAGATTGACAGGAAGAGCAATTAAAAGAAATAATCATACAACTGTCAGTGCAAACTTTCCCCAATCGCCTCTTTATTGTATGAGATACAGATGAGGCCAAAGATGAATACTGTAGCATCCCTGCACACTAACCTGGTGCCTGCGATTGTGAGGTGGAACATTTAGGCTATTGTAGTCATTATATTCTGGAAAGCCGGAAAGAAGAGCATGTCAGTTGGAGTCAGGGAAACACACTAGTTAACTTGATAAAAATGACTAGCTGGAATAGTTTCTCTCTAACTTGCACACCGGACTAGTTCAACCACCAGTCTAATTCTGATAACAATCACGTATCATAGGTGGCTACCTGCCACCAAGCCCCAAGTATCATCTTCAGCAGAGAGACAGTGAAGCTCACACTTACTGGTGTCATTGAAGGGCACTTTCTCTTGGATGACACTGCTGCTTTGTTTCACATGTCTGCTCAGCTCAGACTGGGACCGCCTCAACTGTTGCTGACTGGAGATGCAAAAAAAAACAAAAAACAGTAACCTTGTGAGTGGACTGGAAATAAAACGCACAACAACCAACCTCATGCCTTCCGTTCACTTCATCTTCAGCCCCCCGCAACAGTAACAGAGATAATAAGCACTTCAGACAGTGTGACTATCATCTAAGTCCAATTCAAACACAATGGCCCAAAGCACATGGGGTGAGGTGAGTGAAATGAGGTGAGGGTATGTTACCAGTGAAAAGAGAATTGAATAGAAGCTATAATGGATAAAATAAACCATAAATACTATAAAAATAAAAACTTAGTCCTCACTGTCTTTGCACATGCTTAATAACCCAGTTAAGGAAATCACAAAAAAAGATGAATCAGTTCATGTGGACACGTTTAGAGAGATCAACGTTTCATAACTCATACAAGGGAAATCCTCACTCCCAGGCCCTCATTCTACATTTGACTTATTTATCATTTTAAATTTTCTCTCAGGCTCAATTCTGACTTTTATATTTCTGTTACTGTACTCATGGATTCAACTACTTTAACATAATTCAAAGAGAAAAATGTACCACTCCTCCGTCCGCATTCTGCAGTCTTTTGTTTCTCTCTCCAGGGTCTGGGCTTTTACCTGCCAAAGAGAAACAGACATGCAGAGAAAAATGGCCTATTTGTCAATTTAAACTGATATATTTCCATCCATTAAATTACTGCTGCCCTATCCTCCTGTCCTCTCACTCACCTCTAAGCGGGCCTTGTCACTCTGCAGCTTCTCAATGGTTTCCATGTATTTGGTGGTGAGCCTATCTACAACCGACTGGTGCTTCTCTGCGTCTTTCTCCAGGTCCTCTAACTGGGCCCTCAGCTCGGCCTCCTGCCGCCGGTGCTGCTCATCCGCCTCGTAAAACTGAACGGTTCATACCAAAGCAAAAATAAAACCATAAATCCATAGTTTAATTGCATTGCGACAATTATACAAGCAATAAAGTTGTACATGTGTGCATGTGGCGGGAGATTTCACCTGGATGTGAAGTCGCTCATTCTCCTGGATCTTTTTCTGCAGGTCCTCATCAAAAACACTCTGGGCCTGCAAGCCTTGTTGTGAGGGGGAGTCAACTTTATTCTGAGGGAGAGAAATAGAGAGCGAAAGGTTATGCCAGGCTTCAGGACTATTACTCACCAATGATTGTGAATTAGTGGGCTTCTACTTTCTACAAAACTGATCTTATTTCAACACTGGCCAATCAGGAGTATTTAGGTATTTCCTTTCATTCTTAACACTTATTGAGGTTTACTGAGGTCAAGATGTCAATACGATCCTAAAAGAGCTGCGCAATAATCATTCCTCCAATCAAAAAGATTTCAACTCATAGACGTCAATGTTCACGGCATCTGAGGTGATATCACTTGTGATTACCTTTCCCTTTTTGCCCTTTGCTTCACTCACAACCAGTTCTTCTTGGAGGAGCTCCACTCTCTTTGCCAACTGTTGATTTCTGAAGCTAAGGCTGTCCATCTCCTGCTCCGCCTTCCTCAGGCTCTGATCCTTCTGCTTTAGCTGCTCCTAAATTTGGAGAGGAAAGAACATGTGGAGTACACAGGTTGGGGTCCACACCACTGTGTTATAGTTTATAGCAGGGCATACATGTCTAACTGTTGATGAATAAGGTAGGATGAGTAAATTAATTATAGCAAATGAAGCATTTGATCAAGTCCCTGCTCACTGGTATGCCACAACACACAGAGACTGCGGAAGGGACATTGCTATTGTAATTTTTAAATTTTTTCATAAAAAACGGTTGTGGGATATTTGGCAGGACAAGACAGTTTTCTGCTGTTATTGATACCCTGAATATGAACCAACCATTTAAATTCTGCTGATGGTAAATATGGAGCTATGAAAGGCATCAGTGGTTCTAAATGGATGGGATGTGTTATGGTGCTTTTATGGTGGCTTCAGCCACTCGATGTGCTTTACAATCAATCAATGCCCCAGACTCACCCATACACATACCCGTACATCAGTATTGGTGTCAACCATATGAGGTAACAACCAGCTCGTTACAGTTGTGGGTTAGGTGTCTGAGAGACACCTTGACATCTTTTGCTTAGAGGATCAAACCAGCAACCCTCCAGTTACCAGAAGACCTGCTCTAGCTCTTGAGCCACTGTCACTCCCTAATATCCATGATACAGATGTGATGAATATGTTCAACTAACAAAGCAGACATAAAGGCCAAAGCAGGAGTTCATATTGCAAAACTGTAAGCGTAAACGTACCTTCAGTGAGGCAGATGTGGCCTGTTCATCCACTACTCCTTTCTTCAACACCTGATTCTGGGCCCGGAGCTGTATAAACAGGGTGGGAGAATATGATGACACTTTTTTTAAAAAGCAACTTCTGAAAGGACAACCAAGATGAAAACTCATAATCAAATGTCAGCGCAAATATTTACTGATTTGCTGCTCAGTGTGAGATTACTTTCTGTACTTTGTGATGAGACACATGGTTTCATCCATCCATCCATTGTCACCCGCTTATACAAAGTCAGGTCACGGAGTCATGCTGGAGCCTATCCCAGCAGTCATTGGGTGAAAGTTGGAAAGCACCCTGAACTAGTTGCCATTACATCTCAGGACTTGAACAGTTCGGAGTTCAGGGTCTTGCTCATGGACACTTCAACACACTTTCTGAAGGAACCAGAGATCAAACCACTAATACTCCAATTACTGGATGACCGCCCCATCTTCTGAGCTATGCTGCCCCTAAACATTGTTGCATTTTCTCAAATCTGCTGCCACACATTATCCCGAAGGGCTGTTTGAATATGGAAAAAAGTGTCATTCTTCAGGCCAATAAGTTGAAGGTGGATGTTTTTTGGCTTGTTATATTCCCAAACAATTGAATTGGTGGCGTATGTAGCAGAATTCACATTTGAGACCATCCATCGTAATATCACCTTTTAGTCTAAGGGTTACAGCTTTAGTTAAACAGTTAATATCTCATTCCAATCTATTAATTCCTACCAAAATGGGTGTTTTGTAGCTGTTGTAGCCATAGTTGTACAACTGCTCTAGCAAGCATGACAATTACAAAGTCAGCACTTCCTGTGCAGCATATGGGCTTGTGCTTGGCTGACAGAGAGATGATAATGGAGCAGGAAGCAGAGCGCACACACACTCCCCTGCACTGTCAGCTGACAGAGATAAAAGGCTAGAGAAACAGTGGATAACGGCTCATTCTGCCATGTTAGGTTTGGTTATTACTACGAGTATAGAGGGTCAGTCATTAACAAACTTCCTCTGCTAATTTCTGAAATGGGAGCAAAGAACAACCGCAAACATTTAGTGCTGTTCAAATTTCAACATGGGGTAACAAGCAATAGCAAGCCTGTAAACATTTAAAGTTAGCTCCAGGTCAACTTGGGAGTTATAGTACTACAACCATGCTTTTAATGCATGTTTCATATGGATGCCCAATAATCCAGGTACTGAGCATGCATGAAGAGTTATCCAGGTGGCATAGCTTGTAAGTTACTTTAAGTTAAACAAGAAGTTTCAAAGCATAGAGACTGTCAACTCTGAGGTCAAAATCTCCTGACACAGTTCCAAGATTTCCACTTTCCTGCAGGGTGCACATTTTGCTTTACTAGATCATTGCACTGAGAGGTTCCAAGTAGTGACTTTTCTAAGCATGTGTCTCTGTGGATTCTGGGCAACTCCAGTAAAACTGGGAGTAAAGGTGGCTGCCACTTCTGGAGGTCTGGAGGCAGACAGCCATCCGTAACAGCCTACATGGAGAGATAGAGTTAGGTGAGACATCGACCACACAATCAGAGCTTGTTTTTACGTTTACCTTGGAGTACTCCTGCGCCAGCTTGCTGTATTTTGCCTGCAGCTCTGCAGCCATTGTTGCAGGTAAGGAAACAACGTTATCGCCTGGTGGCCGTAGATGTCAGCCAGATGACTGACTGACATGCAGTTCTCCCACAAACTGTCAGCTGCTCAAAATCACTCAAAATGAATCAATAAAACAGAAAAAAACGACACCCTGGTCCTGGTTAGCAGTTTATGTTTTGGAGATAACCCAGGACAGGATGTGGTTGTTGTTGTTTTTTTTAACAAAAGCGAATAATATAAGCTAGTTCACAGTTCAGGTGCGCTGTCCGCCCCACTCGCAATACATCCAAACGTTAGCTACGTTAGCTTCTCTGCCAATCATGTGGCTAGTTAGCGTTAGCCGTCTTGACACCTGCTCCGAGGGCTGTCATACTCCGTGACTCGGTGCCACTGACCCCGGACACATGACGGCAGAGGGACGGGTTGTCGAGCTGGACTGGCTGCCGATCATCTGATTCGGTTTGGGAAGCCGGATGTCATCTTTAGCATGCTAGCAGCTGTCAGCGAAAACAAACCTTAACCCAAGTCAATGTCCTATGAACATGGGTCTCCGAGGCAATATACCCATGGGATGAGGTTTAACAAGTTCTACCAGTGACCCAAGTCGTGAGAGGAGACTTGACACTTCTCCAACCGGAGAGATAACAATACTTTAAGATGTTATAGTCCGTCTCAGCAAGCGGCTGACGACCGGAAATGCATTCAGAGAGTTCAAAGTTGAAAGGTGGGTAAGTTATGTTACAGCATACTGCCCTCTATTGGACAAAAGTTGAGCGGGAAAATGGATGGATGGAAAACCATATTGAGATAATAATAAAAGATAAACAGAATGATCATTATTACATATTATAACTAATATTATATCTATGTGAACATCAGACTACCTTTTAATTCTGTCATGAGCTGGGACTGAATTTTATAACAGAATACAAAACATTAGGAACTGCGAGCAGAGCCTCTTCTCCTTTTTGTAGAAAGAAGCCAGTTGAGGTGGTTCAGCATCTGGTAGGGATGCTGCCTGGTCCCCTCCCTCATGAGGTGTTCCAGGTATGTCCAGCTGGGAGGAGGCCACAGGGTAGACTGAGGACCAGGTGGAGGGGTCATATCCCCACACTAGCCTGAGGTCACCATTAGATCAGAGATGGTTTGATTTGGCCAGAGAAAGAAAACATTTGGGTCCCCTGGTGGAACTGATACCTCTGCAACCCAGCTTCAGATAAGCAGTTGACAATGGATGTATGACTTAAAATTGGTTCCCTCAATCGGAATTTAGTTGTGAATCAATATAAAAACATTGTACGACATGTCACAGTATAGTTTTAGTAAGGACCAATGTGGATGGAGGTCAGAACTCAAAGTAGGCCACCACAGCCCTTGTGCAGGCTCATAAGTGTGTTTTCCTCTCACACAACCCATGACCTCATTTGGGCAGAGGTGCACATTGCACATGAAATCTGAATGTGATTGCACGAAGCCTTCGTGATCATTCGGGTTTATCCAGATTATCACCCTCTTCTGGAAATCTTGACATTCATCGTGGCATCGTGGTATGAGTCTGTTCATCATGATTTGGTGTCCATTGACCTGCCTCTGACTTCTGTGTGGTTAAATTCCTCCATGAAGATGAGTCACGCATCGAGTTTTCTCATGTCAACAAAAACACTGATGATTCGCAATTCTTCATTTTCAAAAGAGGGAGTAAATTACAAACTCTTTCTGTCCGTCTGTATCCCTCTCTCCCCTCTCTCTCTCTTTCACACACACAGCCAGAGGCTCCAGCATTGTCTGGTTGCCTGGCAACTGTCGGCGTGGCGTGGTTGCTAAGGCCATGTGGGAGAAGGGGGAGGCAGTGCCGCTCCGATTTCTCGCTGAATTGAGGCAGTCAGTGGGGAGGACCCCCTCCACACACCCCACCCCTCCGCTTCCAGTAGACAGAGGACTCTATTGAACAATAGAAGCTGTGCCAGTGGCCTTAGGCTAGTCAGACAAGCCCTTGTTCAGGGTCATGCTGTGTTCATCGCGCACTCCTCCATGACTAATTAACTAACAGGCAAGCATCGTCGGGACATCTGATGATGAATCCATCCATCACATACAGACACACACACACACACACACACACACATACATGGCTTCAGAGTTATCATTAGTGGAAAGGTGCAATTTGGGCAAACCGCCATGTTGACACTGAAGCGTCTGAGAAGACAGACGGACGGAGGAGAGAGGCAGAGTGTGGTGGGGCCACCACACATTACACTCCGCTCAACACGGAGAAGTTGGGTTGGGTTGGATGAAGTGGCTGCAAGCCGCAACAGTGTAATGTGAAAGCAGAGAACGCAGCAACATGGAGAGTTGGCTGCTATAAGGGACAGGCTATTAATAGCTACCCGTTTAATCTGGTGACCTACACAGTAGGTGGCAATGTTGATCAGAAAATTAAGAGATGCTCCTGGCCAGCCAAGCACAGTGACAACATGCACTGGTTGTTACAGATTCTCCAGGTAAAAGAAGGACAGAGGAGGATGGTGTGTGCACAGAAACCCACCGTCTCACACGCCCGGTGACATGACGGAGCAAACGAGTGAACTGGAACAAACCCAGTGTGCTCGCAGTGGTTAAACAAGAACAGGTTTTATTATTATTTTGTAATACCATATATAATGCAATTGCATATCTTTGGCGAAAATAAATCTTATAAACATTTTTATCAACAGAGGTTAGCATACAAAAACCAAAAAGGTGTGTCTGTCTAACAGGCATGGCAGACGACCGACACAGATACTGGGTTGGCAGCTTTGCTTAATCGAATGCAAAAAAAAAAAAGAAAAAAAAATGCTCATCATAACCATAATTTAACTGGATTTCCAAGAACCATATGATCAATATTCAATAACAGCTGTTAAGCGATGAAGCAACTGTATGCGGCTATTGGGGCTGTACTTGATTGACCTGGGACCCCATAAATAATAACAATAATAATAATAATAATAATAGGTAGCTCATTCACAGATTAACATTCATTCGATCATGAGTTTGAAACAATTGTTAACTTTAGAGACCAACACAGATTTCATTCTCCGAGCGCTACAGAAGGAGCGAGCGAGTTTCATCACCGACGGTCTCCCATCACAGCTCACCATTCCTTCCCATCACCCCAATTTGGGCAAACTCGCAGCAGCAGCAGCTCAGCGACCGAGTTGGTCTATCCGATAGTCGAAAAGTGTTTCAAAGGTCGTTCTATCTAACTTCTGGAAGCATGAGTGATCAGTGGCAGTGAGAGATAACTTAATGATGGCAGCAACTCGGAGACCAACAATCTCAGCTCAGGTTAGTGACGATGCAGTCAAAAACACCCAAACATAAACCAGGTCGTCAGGTCACGGTTACGGAACATGATTAAATGAACTCCTCAAGGGGACTGAAGACGGGGAATGTCTGTTCATCTGGACTATCTACCCCTGTTTTCACCGAGCATCAGTTTTGGCAACAAAAGGCTTCAGGATCGATTTGGTTAATCGATCGGTTTCTATCAACTCTAGACAGAAAAGCTAGAAAGAACAAGTCGTCGGGCAGATCTGGCAGTCATTGGTTAAACTGAAGCACACCCGCTCTAAAGACCAGGGAGGAAAAAGACATTGGCAAAATACTTTCATGTGGCGTCACTAAGCCAGTGAGAGGATAAAGGTACATCTCGGTAAAACAGGGGAGGAAAACAAAGCAGTGATCTGGTCGTGATAACTTCACAGAGGGAGAAAGTAAATGTGCCTCAGTGAGACGTCGCTCCGTCGAGATGAGCATCCTTCGACGGAGCGCACTCCACAGTCCCATAAATTAACGTCATAAATATGTCGGTGATTAACAAACGTCAGCGATTTGCTTTTCCTTTCACAGCTGAAGGAGACCAGTGTATGTAAGGTTTATGACTGAGAACCACCGCTCAGTCGCACGTTCACCACAGCTCTCAGCCTGGACAAAGGCAAAGCACAAGTCGGGTTACACGGGTCAGAGTCCTCTCCCGTTTCCCATTTGAAGGATTCTCAAAAGTCGGGCAGTGTTTTTGTTTTTTTTTCTAAAATCACACAATTAAACACCGGGAATAGAAGGAGATGACCAAGGCCTTGGCACGAGCATACGTTTGGCACTGGTCATGCAAACTACACTAAACGGTCATTGTGACTAGAATGGTGATGTGGTTTTAAAAGAACTTTCCATATGTAAAATCACAATGCAATGTTTTTGAGTTTGCTGACTTGTGGCACTCTTTCACACAGCCTGAAATGAAAGTTCAAAAGAGGACTGTGGCCTTTGACATAATGTTACTTGAAACTTCCCCCCCAGTGATTTGCATGCAATCAACTGGAAACAAACATCCCATTTCACAGCTTAAGAAGCGAGCGTGCACTTCCTTGTTTTGTTCTAGGAGGAAGAACCGGGGAGGAGACAACATCGTCCAATCAGAATCAATGGATGCAAAAGTCGGCGTACGGGCCTCGCCTGTTTCACCCACACCTGCCTCCACGGTTGCAATCCTGTCCATGCGACACAACCTCAGTTTCTGACTGACCGTGACTTGACCGGCACCTCCGCGTCCTGCGCAACAGATTCTACGCCAACGCTCGGGCCTCTATCCCCAAACACAGACAAGCCGGCGGATGCGCTTGGCCATAACTTAAAGCAAGACAACATTCGAGTTCCCCTGTTCTTACCCTAATATTCAGATGTTTGAAATATCCGAGAGTCCATAATGAGGACCGTACAGTCCAAAACAATCACAACAGAAAAATATGTTCCAAACAACCAACCCAGATAATGAAGTCTCTGCAAGATGACAGGGCCAGGTACTGTGGCAGTTTGCATATGGCCTTAGTCTAACCTCGTTCCTCTCTCTCGATTTTCAAAAGGGGCCCAAAGCAGAACAAGGAAGCATGGTGTTTAGCCATAGTGAGGAAAGGTTCTCTTGCATCCAGGGGTAAAGCGTATCTGGAGCAGTGTCTTAGCCAGACCTTCCAAACAAACCCACGTTCACCTCAGCCCACCACATGCCCGAGAGTTGGATTGGTATGAAAAGCTACTTGATGAAACAGTTGTGTAATTTGAGCGATTCGGACGTTTTCCTTTCATGCAAATGGTCTAGGGTTCAGGTCAACATGCACTGGGTCGCCCGTGTTAAACACCATCTCCCTATGACTGACCTATGCTAGCACACAGTTAGCATCTGACCTCGCGAGGCCAGGCCAGACTGGTCACCTCAGCTTGCATAGGTTTGGAGCGGTAAGAGGAATGCAACACACGTGTTCAGCGCTTGGGCAAACATGGAAAACACAGTGATGCACGAGAGGGACCGGCAGGGCGAACAGTGGTTATGTAAACGTGATCAATAGCTTTAACATTTCATACAATGGGTATGGCCATCCATAGCGGTATGGCTAGCTTTGCGAATAAATTTGGCAGTGGCAGATTTGACATTTTCACATCTTGTTGCTCCTGGCACAGAGCTGAAGCTCATGGATAGGCTTTAGCTGATTATCAAATCATAATACTACTTCATTCATTCCCTCAGCTATAAAGTTTAACCAGCATACTGAAATCTGGAGAAATAAAAACCAAAACAAACAACATTTAACAGAGCAGTCAAGGTTGAGGATTAATTATTGCATCTCTCTTTGAAGAAGATCTGTAGACCAAGAATGCCTTTCAAACGGTGGTGTTCTTCCTCAGCACAAAATAGGACAAACTGACTACACCAGGAGGTTAGATTTCATTTGTTACAAACATGCACTCAATCGCATCATAAATAGGTTCACTTGGAAGAGGATACAAGTTTGAGGAGGAAGCATGCAACGCTTTTGAGTTATAAAACCTTCAGCTTTTCTCACGAATGTCTTTTCAGCGAAGAATCCATGTTTCACAATCATCTAATCCAACAGCAGGCATCACGTCATTCTGGATAGGTCTTGACAGTGTTCCTCCGAAGCCCAAAACACCCAACCCAGCAGGAATCCCCGAGTTACAAAAGTCTCTCTATGGCTTTGTTCTCCTGTGTGAACGATAATATTGCCATTTGTTTTGATGGACAGGGATCTCCTAAGCAAAAACAAAAAAGGCTTAAAATGGCCTATCAGCGATCAGATAAGGAGAAGGAGGCACACCGGGACAAATGATCAGGGGTTGGAGGTTGGGGTTGACAGGGTGAGGAGTCCGATAAGGAAAAAAAAAAAATCATTTCCTCGCCAACTTTTTGCTCTTGACAGTACGTTTAGAGCTCTCCATACAGCTGCGGATGCCGGCTAGATGCAGCAGAGAACCAGCTGCCTCCTTCAGCTCCTCGTCCAGCTCGGGCTTGGCCTCGTGCCGCGCCCTCTTACCTGCGGGCCACTTGATGGAGGGTGCCCGGCGCGGCAGTTGACCCCCTCCTCTCTCGTCGCAGAGATCGGAGTCCTCGTCGCTGTGGAAGCCCTCGCTGCCAGCACGGCGGGTCTGCCCGCGGTCACACCCTCCCTCATCCAGGGAAGAGAGTGAGGAGGATGAGGAGCGGGAGGAGCACCGCTGTAGGGCCACGCTGCTGTAGTTGTGATCCTGCTTTGGATCACTGCTCACCAGCACTGCGTCAGGTCTAGACAGGTCCAGCGGACTGTCAGAGTCACCTGTAGAGCAGGCAGGGTACAGAATTATTTTTTTTAAACTTGAACAAACAGAAGAAGTGGCAGAAAAGGACTTTTGGAGACTGCCGTGCATGTCGACACTCAGGCACTGCATTAGCACATGGAAGAGCAGTAGGCTTCATTTTTGCAGTCAGGAGATCAAGTAGATGATAGTGAAGAGTTGTTTTTTTTTTTAAACTAACCACAATTAAGTTTGATACAGATTCAACACACCACTGTTATACTGAGAGGAAGAGTAATATAGCCACAGGGGGATGAAATACTTCAACACTCATGCTGAGCTGAATTTTCTGAGGACTGTGTAACCGATAAAATATAGTCTTAGCTCCATATTATGAGTCCCCACATACGTTCCAAAGAAGTATCTGACGAGGTGTGATAAGGAGAGAGAGCTCCATTAGTCCCCACGTTGTGAGGGTAGACACAGACACAGAAGGACCCTGGGGTATTAAGGCAAGACGCTCTACCGGTGAGCTACCGCGATCCTAACTGCAATAACATAATTATAATAATTGGCTGGGTAACTACGAGCAGGACCAACCTACACATCATTACACCGGCAGGACAGGAGGGACACTTCAGGACTGGCCTGGGAGACACTCGGTTCAGGTACAACAAGAGTACTTTCTATTGTGTCATCACAATCTTATTGGACGACGCAGAAATGTGGGACAACAATGCATGCGTTTCATTGGTTGATCCAAATACCAGGCGAACACCTTGTTTTGCAAACTCTGACAAGAGGCAAACACACAAACAAGAAAAGCTTTATGATAACAATGGAAGGAAGATAAGTGAGTGGTCACAAATGACGGACATGAAAAAGAATCAATGTCAGCAGTAAGGGGCATGAGATGGTATCAGTGTGAGGTGGAGTCTTACATGGGTCGACCTGGTGCCCGGGGGCGGAGTTTAAGAGCATCATGGCAGTGGCAGCATCAATGTCAGACTCTGGAAGAGGAGAGAACATGGATGATGATCAGTCCTGAGGTGTAAGAGCAGGGCTGAGAGGTTGCTTTAAGCTGTTTCTCTGTTGTTTTGGGGTTTCTATCTTCCTTCTTTCCTGAAACGACACTTGCTAGGCTGAGTGGATGCGCAAAAACAAACAAACAAACCAGAATCGGGCTGCTGCCATATTTACAGGTCAGACAATCTTTTGATACACGGAGGAAAGAAAGTGAGATATGTCTCAGAGCCCCCATAACTCTCTTCTGGTGCTCTAAATTATTAATGGTCTTGTTGAGACTGAGTGCTCGACATGCGGCACCAGGAGAACCTCCCGCTTGTTGTCAAGGTTACAAAACCATGAGGCAGGAAGGAGGAAGGGAGGGTGGCTGACACGTATATTAAGCCCTCGTCACTGCGATCTACATGAAGCTCTGGTGACTTAACAGAAGAAAAAGAAAACGAAAAGAGACAACATAGATGTCGAGGATGAAGGCATAGCAATGCTGAATGTCCTGTGTCTGGAATGCATGCCGGCAACACAGTCAAAACATTGCATAAACGGAAGCTGAAGCAGGATTACAAATGAAGCACATCAACATCAGCAAGATGACCAGCAGGGTGTCTTTTATTAGAAGCAGTACTTGACCTTCAAAACAGGCGCGTTTTTGTGTGTAGATGCTTGGAGGAAATGAAGCGCGGTGGATAGCTCTTAGCTCACCTTTGAACGAACAGCCTTGCAGGAAGAGGTGGCGTGGAGGTGAGGAGGCACTGCAGTGGGCACACAAAATAAAACCACAGGTCAAGGTTTATGCTAGCAGGAGTAGAGTCAGGAGAAACAAGAGGGATCACTGTGACCCGACATCCCTGTCTATCACTGAGGAACTAGAAAGACAGCAGCCACCAGAGTTTCCACCTTAAAAATCACCAGGGCTAACCAATATCAAATTGTACCATGTCAGTACCAGCAGAACGTTGCGGCCAATTCCTCAGTCACACAAGGCACATGATGAACAAATCCACTTGCCAGTCAAGGCTAATTTTCCAGACAGTGCTTACAAAGTGATATTTCAGTTCAAAGAGTGATGGGTGGGGGTTCACCTGGGTGGGGAGGCGGGCGGTGTGTAGAATGCATGTGCCACCGGGAAGTGCTGTTTCCTAAGGGCTTGGATCAGGTTGGGCCGGTACTCGGGATCAACGCACCAAAGAGAGCCTTTACCATTGGCCTGGAGTGAGGGAGGGGAGAGATGGTTAAGTTTTCAACACAAATCAGAGAAACAGTGAGTGGGTTACCAGCAGCTACAGGCTTGTTTTTGGCAATCGTTTAAAGTGTCCCCCTCTGGGTCGTCTGGGCCTCTTGGTTAAATGAAGGAAAAGTACTCCGCTTCGTTCTCCTCCAGCGCCCAAGCACAGTGCTTTCCCCAAGAGACGGTGATGTGTAAAATAGTGAGGCCTAGTGGTCATGTGACTTGGAGGAGACACGTGCTACGGCTTCCTCCTTCCTGCTGATGTTCTAGAGGGGCATCGAAAGCAACAGATGGGCGGATGTGCTCATGGGCCACTCTGGGAATTCGGGTGGGAAAATATAATGAATAATTGTAAAAATAGTCTACTTTATTGAACGTACATATAGAATGTAAACACATCAGATTTTCATCTGTTGTCCAAAGCAATTAAGGGGTTCAGTGACTTGCTCAGGATCACTTCTGCACACTTGCTGAAGGAACCGGGGATCGAACCAACAATCTTGTGTTTACAAGACAACCACCCTTCCTCCTGAGCCATACCAACCCTTTAATAATGCTAAAATCTTCTACAGAGAATGAGACACTGATCAATAAATATCTTTTCTATGGGCGACAGTGAGAGAACACTTGTTCGTCAACATCTTTTAGATTTCCAGTAAGTCGGGATGCACAAAAATAAATATGTAATTAACTTTGAGCCAGCTGTCAGGAAAAAATTCAATCAGCACACAGTTAAAATCAATGGCTCAATGCTCAAGCCCTGGCAGAGGGCGGATCACCCCCATTTTGACTGAATAGATAAAAAAGACACCGAATCCTTGGCTATCTAAGGCTAAAGAGTGCAAAAGACTTCTCTACCCTGAGTTGAGGCTAAATGTACTCTCCCTTGTTAGATCTTGGTGTACAAACGTGTCACTTCTAGCTTTCCTGCAAGTGAGATTTCGGACAATCGCTATGGAGGACAACAAGTGACGTTCGACTCTGTCAGGCAGTGAGACAACAGGACTGTCCACACTGTC
>OMLC01066164.1:0-22990 GCA_900302585.1 Regalecus glesne | reverse complement strand
ATTTAATGATAGAATGAGGTGTCTGCGATCACACAGGGTGATGATCAGGTGATGTGAAGATGGAGCACATCACCTTAGCCCGATACGATTGGCTCGGATCACTCTTGTTTTAACACCACCTCAACCCAAAAGGAAATTGATGAAAAACCACTGTCAGTTTTCCAACCTCATCCCTGAGAAAACCATCACTGGATGTGGAAAATGTGAGGAGTCCACAGTACTCACCAGCATCTCATCTCCGGCTTCGAACTTGCTCTCAATCTCTTTGCCCAACTCTCCCTCAGGAAGCTTGAGGTCCTCCCTCACTTCCCCAGAGTCCTGAAGCAGGGACAGGTAGCCATCTTTAATTCCAATCACCTGTGGCCACGTGGGAAGGGATGACGGAGCACAGGTCCGAGGTCCACAATGAGAAGGAAGTGAGGAGAGAGGGCGTTGATGGATAGAGAGGATTCATGATGGAGAGGAGACAAATGAATTAGTAATTAAAGAGAAGCCATGTAGCATTTTAATATGAAGGAACAAAGTCACTGCAGTACATTTCAGTCCATCCATTCATCCATCGTCAACCGCTTATCTTATAACAGGTTGCGGAGCCGTACTGGAGCCAATCCCAGCGCTCATTGGGTGGAAGGCCACCAGATCTTACTGCACTCAATCGCAGAGGAAGGCATCAACCAACACAGAGAGAAAAACCCTACAATATGGCTGCAGCATGTAAAAATGGAACATATACTGGTTCACCTACGATACAGCAAAGTACTTTTATATGGTTTAAGGATGGCAGATGGAGGAAGTAACATTTAAGGAAAGCCTGTGCAGCAGCAACCGCAAGCAAAAGTGTAATCTTCATCTAAAGAAAGTTAAGCTGAAGATTGAAATACTGAAGAGCACTGATTGAATAAGAGTTACTGCTAAACAAGTTAATTCTGTTTACTGAAATGTTGAAATAAATTTGTATTCTATCTGTTCAGTTACCAGCTTTGGCTAATATTAACGGGTTACGACACTACCACTTATCTCCTCTAGGGGTCACTAAAACTAAATATGTAAAAAGTACACAATTGAACCGACAGCTGACATGCAGCATAAATAGGAGAATGATTACTTTATTGAAAAAGAATTCAAACATATCAGCTTCCTGACATGTAAATACATAATGCATTCTCCATCCATCCATCCATCTTAAAACGCTTATCCGAAGTTGGGTCTCAAGGTCATGCTGGAGCCTATCCCAACGCTCATTGGGTGAAAGGCAGGGAAACAGTCTGGACAGGTTTCCATTCCATCTCAGGGCTTGAGCAGCTACGGGTTTAGTGTCTCGCCAGGACCAATAAATCAAAAACAAAGTAAATATGCATTTTTGGATTAAAAATACTACATAAAGTCACTGCAGACCCATGAAAACATGTTTTATAGCGTGGAGCAGTATTTCACTAAAGCAGGTCTTCCAACATTTGTACATTTCCATTTCGACTGCAATCCATTATTCATCCCACGCTCTTATTCTGTGTGATTTGTGCAGGTTTACCAGCTCGGGGCTCTGTGTCTCGACTGAGGACACTCTTAATGAGACACGGCTGTTGCTGGACTCATATGTGACCTTTCGTTTACAGGACAGTCTCTCACTAAACACTAGTTCCCACCCTGTTTCTACGGGCAGAGGTGGGAGAGGTAACTGTTGAGCAGCTCTGAGAGGGGTTTAGGCTTGAAATGTCATCCGATGCGGCTGAGAGACCCTCGCGGGAGCTGCTCCACCAGCAATAAAACTAGGGCTGGGTTTTAATGGATTGTCAGAAGGTCTGCTTTAACAGAATCAGAATCAATGAAGTCACTATCAAGTCAGGCACTGCAAGTTCAAAGCCACTGCAGGGCATCAGAGAAAGGGCACCCAGCCTTAAATTCCCATGCTTAGTAAATGTGAGGCATACAATGTAAAGTGCTTCAAGTGGTCAATAGACTAGTAAAGCTCTGTGTAGAAACAAGTCTATTTACCATTGCTGTCCCTCAGCTCCACTCCTGTCCCCCGTCTCACCTGGTAATCCATTCGCTTGATGTTTGGGACGTCCATGTTATGGGTGGAGGGGCAGATGTCTTCATATTTCTTGCCAGAGAAGATGTCGATACCAACCAAATGCACCTAGACAAGCCCCCATTCAGAAAAGACAAGCAGTTACATATGTGTGTTGATCAATAGTTCCGTTGACTGACCATCCCGGGTAAAGAAGAAACTTATTTGTCATTGTTCGAACAAAATGTGTCCTCTGCATTTAAACAATCCCACTGTGTGGGAGCCGCAGCATCAGGGGAGGAGTCAGGAGTTCAGGGTCTAGCTCAAGTAAACCTAGACACACTTTCTGCAGGGGACAGGTCTCGAACCACCAAACCTCCGATTACTAGACAACCGCCCTACCTCCTGAGCTAAGCCACCCCCAAAAGTGTTATTATTGTCATTTTGCATCACAATAGAATGTCAGGAAATAACAAGCCATGCATCACAGGTTCGATTCCACCATGGGACATCAGGAAGTGCATCTGGCCTTAAGCCCCCCCCATGCTCTAGCTAGGTCTGTGTCCACCCCCATAACATGGGGACCGATTGTGATCTGTAAAAATGGACCTGACATTCATTCTGTGCTATCGATCATTTCGCAAGAGAATATGTACATGTTCGCATTTCAGGTGAAAGTCCACCTTGAAATATTTTACGATAAATATGATTTCTACTTTTGGTAAATGAGTAGCCTCCTTTGAGAGTGAAGCCAGAGTTGGAATCCAATGAACCTAGAATTAGACTACATGGTTGCAGCCTTCCAAAGCCAAATGCCATGACCCTAGAACAGCTCTGAGGGAATACTGAAGGAAAAACAATGGCAAGTGTTCTTATACAAGACTGATCTACATTAGAAACGAGTTTGTCATCCAGTGGTACTTTACATTTCCAATTATCCAGCCCTGTAATTCTCGGGCTATGCACCAACCTTAGCGTGACCATGCTTGCCAGTCTTGGAGGTGGACATCTCGACAATCTTGCAGGCCCGGCCTTTAAGCACCACATAGCCGTTTTTGCGTAGGGCAGAGCACTGCATAGGGAAGGTGGCGGATGCCCCAGCATCACCTGTCTGGAAATCCAAATCTGGATCTGCCATGTCTTCTGCGGAGGCCAACAGAAAGTGTCAGACATCAATCAGAGTCGGTAATGTAATGACACCAGCGGTGCTCCAGGACTGGACATTACACCGCATCCATGCACCACAGTGATTCATCCATTCTAGTGCAGTACTGCCTCAGTTATCTCCGGCTGAGTGGTCCCTCAACATGAGCTGAACCCCATCACATACAAACTTGACTCAACTGGCAGCACACGTTTTAAAATAAATGTAGAATTACAGCTATTTCATACTTTTACGAAGCATCTTCTAACCATGTGTTGGCAAGCTGCTATATAAATAAAAGGTCAAATAATTACACTTGATATAGCACAAAATGTTGGACAAACTTGCTTGACAATAGTCGAAGCACACTATCACTGTGATTTACAATAGTCTTCTGTGTTTGGCATGTGGCCAACACCTGACACCCAGTATGTATATGGCTGAAGAAGGATGGGTTGTAATGTTGTCATGCACATGTCACAGAGCAGGGATACAGAAGTTGGGATGTGAGGCTTTAGTGATGTGTGTGAGAGGGAAGGGACTGACCTTGTGATATATGATCATTAAACCTTCGAGGATGGGAGGAAATATGCCGTTTACTCGTTAATTGCATGCTGTTGGAGAAGCTCACAATGGTAATGTCATATGGGAAAGAGCAGGGCATGCTAAATAAAGCAACAGAACTGGGGCAACTGCTTGCGAGAGGGGGCTAAGTTGGGCAGCTTGCATGATTGTATATGTGGTAAGTGGGGTCTACAGAAGATCCATCTCATCTTCTATGTGTTGTTATTGTGCCGGCGTGGAGTCCCCACCGCTAGCCTGAGCTACATCACGGTGGCCCACACTGATGACACACGATGGCCCTTGGCTGCGTGGGCGCATCAAAACAACAAGCTACATAATGGGGGAAAATGGAACGTTGATTTTTTTTTAACCTGTATGTGGTAACAAATAGGTGTCACCACCAAATTCAGCAGATTTTCACAGGTTTGGGTAATTTCTGCAACGCTGGAGGGGCTCACTGCAGATAAGTACGTACAAATACACACACATGCACACATGCAAGGGTCGTCCGTCACCGCGTCCCCGCACCCATGCTTCTCATCTGGGGTAGAGGAAAGAGGGACCCCCCCCTGGTCCCCGACCTCCAGTTGGCACTGATTCCTAACTACACTCACACTTAACCCACACTAAGTCCAAGCAAAGGGCGACGGGCTCACATAGAGCAGTGGCCGGCGACTGTGCGGACTAAGCTAGTCATGACTAAGCTAATACGCGTGATGGCTTTGGAGTGCGACTCGGACGTTACGCGGAGAGACAGGCTGGGCTCGCTTTACGCGTCTCATTTCAACAAATCTCTGCACGGATCCTAAATGACAAAACAAACAGTTCTGAATAGTTCAATGCTGAAATTAAACTTTTCGAGTTATGTTAATAATGCATAAGACAATGATGCACTGACAACTAGGTGCAATTTGCAATTTTCCAATCATTAGCCTGTCCGAGCCTTGCTGCTCCTCCCTTAACATAGATCACATTCTTCCATTGGTCTTCACAAAAGCCCCCCGAGAACAGGAGCAGGGAGCAGATATGGTCGTTTTCATTCAAGCGCCCTGGGTTGGATGATCATGCTCCTAATAATGATGATGAGGATAAAGACAGAGGCAGCTAGACATGTACTAGACAGCCTGTGCTCACACTGATCTGACACACGCCCAAGTCCAGCCACGGGTGTTAGGATGTGAAAACTTTCCACTTACCCTCAACGCTTGTTCCTAGTTCACTCTAATAGCTTTCTTTTTAACAAGCACTCCTCCTCTTAAAGCCCCCTTTTATCTCCCCCCTTCGGAGGTGCTGCCGCTCGTCTGAGCTTGCGTCTCGGTGCCTCGGAGCTGTCGTGGCTCTCCTCTCTCTCTCTCTTCTCCCTTTATGCGCCGTTTCGTTTTAATCTCCGTTCATTCCCAGGCGCCGTCCGACCGCGACACGGCAGCGGCTGCTGAAGTGCTGCTTAACCTAGCACACACGGACATACACACACGGACAGACATACGCCAGGGGTCGAACGGACGTCAACACCCCCCCCAAAAAAAAAGAAAAAAAAAGAATCAAACCCTTACACCCCGCACCGTATGGAGCCAGCACTCCTCCCTCCGTCCAGCCTTTCCAGATACCCATGAAATAAACCCCGTCAACTCACTGCGCATGCGTGCTTTCCTCTCCATCGCACCACCCTATCCATCCGTACATCCATTCATGGGGTTTAACCACTGATCTAAATAAAGGTGTTTTAGACCAGTGGGTTTAACCACAAACCCAGCTGAATGGGAAGAGGCACTGTCCTCAGGGTACATGTTGTGATTATGAGAAGGTCATCAAATCAGTGCAGGAAGACGCACCAGCGTTTTTGCAGAAGAAGAAGCTTCGTTCATTTGTCATTGCACATACATGGGTTCCCTGCATTAAACCCATCCCATTGCACAGCAGCAGTGAGCAGCTGATGCCCACCGGAGACCACTTCTAGTTCTATTTCCTATTGCCTTGCTCGGGGGTACTGGCAGGAATATTAACCCCAAGACCTGTGTTTTGGGTTTTTTTAATGGTCGGAGGAAACCGCTGCAGACACGGGAAAGAACATGCAAACTCCACACAGGAAGGACCTGAACCCTCATTACTTCACTTTAACGCATCCTTCTTGCATCCGTGCGGTTCTTTTTAGGGTATTTCAATTGGGATTATTATTTCCGGATTGGACGTCAACTGTGGTTACAGGTTTAGTTGGTCCAAGCAGCCAACTTCATCTGTTCGCATCCTCACACGGTGTTTCACAGTAAACGTGTTGTGACTACATGTTCCTCCATCGCCCCTGACGTCATCACCAGTGGCCCAGGTTGTGGCTACCTACGGCAGGCATGAGGAGCCGCTTCAGATGCCCGGATGTATGCCCCCTGATCCGCCCACCTCGCATCCAGGATGCTCCATCCTGGGATGGTGACTCGAGAAGACTTGAGATAAGCAAAGATAAAGCCTATTCAAATTCAAATGACTTTATTTTGAACATAAATCAGCCTAAACAATCCAAATGGCCATGTGTTCGAAAAGGAGCAGGAAGAAGTTAGTGTTTATAATTTCCTGTCTCCTCCCTCCACTATGGATGAATATTATTATTTTCACGGTCTTCCACGGAATGGAGTCTGCATATGAACCCTGCATATTTTAGAATCATATTGTTTTTAATTTTGGAACATAATACATATGTAGGGCTTCGTTGGCGCAGTAGGCAGCGCGTCAGTCTCATAATCTGAAGGTCGTGAGTTCGAGCCTCACACGGGGCAGTTGTTTTAGGGCAGAATAGCTCGGTGGGTTAGAGACACTAATCCTCTTACTGCTCCTCGATCACCACATGTTGGCAGCTCACTGTTCCATGCTTTCTGCAGGATCGGTAACCTGTAACCTTCTGATTGCCAGACGACCGCCCTACCCGCTGAGCTATTCTGCCCCAAAAAGATGCCCCGTGTGAGGCTCGAACTCACGACCTTCAGATTATGAGACTGACGCGCTGCCTACTGCGCCAACGAAGCCCTACATATGTATTATGTTCCAAAATCAAAAACAATATGATTATGATAGGGTTAAAGAGAATCCCATGCGTGTGTTAGAACGAATTTGTATGTACTGACAATTGATGAATGAGGCCCAATGTTCTTTGCAGGCTGTTGTCAAGGACCATTTTCTAACACACTGCATTCACACTACTTGTTATCCATGAAAGTCTTTTGGCAGGCATGTGTGATCCTGTGGATTTCCCTCCCTAAATCAAAGCTTTGTAAACTATAATGATCCAAAAGGGAAAACATTGACCCCACTGATGTGTGATCCTCTTGAATTCAGTCTGGATCTTTTATTGGAGGGGGGGGTTGTGTAGAGACACATGACTTTTACACACAGAGGGTGACTTCATTGAAGCTGGCAATTCTCAGTGGTGCTCAGGTGTTAAAATTAGCCCAGTGAAACTGGAGTCCTGTGATCCATGTTCAGAGAGGTCCTCAGCGGGTATGTAAAATGGGGTGTAAGTTGGAGCCCAGGGGACTGTGTGGAAGGGAGCAGCAGAGTGGGAGCTTGACAAGAAACAGGGTCCTGATTAACATGGTTTGTAATGGTTGGTCTGGTCAAGAACCAACCTGGTCTCCGGGAGTATGTCTACAGTGCACCACTCCAAGGCTGCACACAATGGAATATTGACCATAGATATTAGACAGGTGCTCTCAGTAACTTATCAGACATGACTATGGCTAGGGAGTACAAGTAGGGAGGAGGCAGGGCGGACGTCTAGTAGTGGGAAGATTGGTGGTTTGATCCCCGGTTCTTCCAGAGAGCGTATCGAGGTGTCCTAGAGGAAGACATTGAACCACTTGGGACAGTGGATGAAAATTAGCCTGGTGACTAAATCTAGTATATTTTCATTCTAAATTTCAATTAATATGTAATTTCCCTATTGTGTTTAATACTATAATTATAGTATAATAATAATAGTTATTATTATTATTATGATTACTATTATTATTATCATGACCTGACGCCTGCTGACTATCTACTTTCATTATCATCGAGTGTGTCACCTTATTTCTGTTTCGTCCCTCCGGTCGTCTGCTACGTCACGTCGGGCCAATCAGAATCCCGGACAGCGTATTGTTAAGCCAATGGGCGCAGGGCTGGCATGCGGCGGTCCGTCATTATAAAAAATCCCGCGGCGGCGGAGGTGGAGAAGTCTCAGAGAGGATGACCGACGTTGAGCCGCAGGACGTTCCTCCATCGGTACCGGAGGACGAACCCAAACCGGAGAAAGAAGTTCTAGGTAATGTATTATTATACCAGTAGACAAGCTTCATGTTTTATACAGGCTTCAGGTCATGGCGTGTTGGTTAATTTGTGTGTGCGTTATTTTGTTTTCATCTTCTTTATCAAACTTAAATTGAACCCACAAAAGTCGTGTCCAGGTGATGTGTTTCGGAAATCATTTGAGGTTACACACACGTTTATATGTCCGTTCAGTTAAGGTTAAACCTGTTCCGTTAAGTTATCACTCTGTTTGGTTTTATTCAGATGTAGAAGTTGTTCTGTGTGTGTGTGCACGGGGTCCATATATTAAATGTTTAAATTATAATTTCTTGTGTCTATATTGTCGTTGTAAATGAGCTGGTCTACCGGCGTGATTTTGATTCCTACCTCTCAACCGTCACCTGTCGGCTGAGGAAGGAAGGGCGGTGCGCAGGTGTCTGTAATTTCCTGAATGAGACTCAATCCGGGGAGATGATCAACCACACACGGTTCACCTGTCGTGTTCATCAAGTTGTGCAGACATGGAAGTCGTTTTGGGGGTTGGGTTGGTCTCAATGAAACCTTTAGACGACAGGGTATCTTTACCTTTCGTCTAGATTACTGTAACTCCCTCTATTCCTGCCTCAATCGTTCAATTAGTCGTTTACAGTTGGTTCAGAAGGCTGCCACTAGTTTACTCACTGGAGCTAATGGGTCCCATATTACCCCAGTTCTGTCATCTCTTCATTTGCTTCCCTCAATATTCAGAATAACCTACAAGCTCTTGTTGAGTTCATTTGAAGCACTGCACGACCTTGCCCCCAGTTATATTTCTGTCATTCCACTTCCTGACCACTCCGAACCTCAAATCTCTGTCTTTTAATCATCCCCAACTGCAAAACAAGGGGGGTCATGCATTTGCAGTTATAGCCCCCAAACTCTGTAATAATCTGCTAAATTTTGAGAATATCTAGCCTGTTTAAGTGGTTTCCGTGAACCCATCTTTTCAGGCAAGCCTTTCTGTAGACCTGTTGTGGTTGGTTTTTAACTTGGTCTGTTCCTTTGTGTCATGTTTAATTTGCATTTTATTCATGTTTTCTACGTATTATTATTTTTCACGATCGCATGTAAAGCATTTGTAACCGTTTTAAAAGCACAATATAAGTAAACTTAACTTACTTGTTTCCTATCTGTACACCCAACCTGGCTGACTTGAATGAGGTGAGCAGTAGATCCTGTCTTATTTGCTGGACCGCCCTCTTGACCTAGTGAGATAATTTGTATTCTGAGCCCAACTGTTAATGATTGACCCTAGTCCCCCTGTTTCCCTTTGAGTAAGTAAAACGGATCAGGTCTGTAATTCTCTGCAGCCAGGAGATAAGAGCAATGTGTCTATTGTGCAAATATTCAATCACTGTTTGGTTGGTGTGTGATTGTGGTCCCAGCATTTTCTTTGACTGCTGCTTTTTTGCCTCTCCCAGCCACCTTGGTCCAAGGCACAGTGAAATGGTTCAATGTGCGTAACGGATATGGCTTCATAAACAGGTAAAGGTCAACTATGCTGTTGTATAGTAAAACATTTGGATTGATGGCCACACTTAACCTATGGGTTTGCTTTTGTCTTTATTTAGTCACTCTTTAAGCTTTTCCATGGCTAATTGTGTTGTTATTTTGGACTCACTGGGATTTGTCCGGTTCCTCCACATCTGATAACCAGCATTTTGGCCTCTTCTGGCATTTCGTTAAATTCTATGTAGATTCTGCAGTTTGCTGACCTTGTAAACTGTATCTTCCCTTGGTTTCTCGGGAAGGGTGCCTTTCTAGTGATGTGAAAGTGTTTCATTCCCCTATGATCAACGGTGATGGAATTCATTATCTGCAGTCATCATTCTGTTGTATAGGAGCAGTGAGCACAACTGCAGTGTGGCACTTCGGGAGCAGTTAAGGGCTCAGTGTCTTGTTCAAGGACATCTCCACACTTTCTGCAGGGGCCGGGGATTGAATCATCAACCAATTACTAGACAATCACCATACCCCCTGAGCTATCCCATGCCTTCAAAATGCAGCTCTTTATTTTGTGCCCCTGATACAGCACATGGCCCTGAGAGTGGTACTTACTTTCAACACCACATTTCTTTTAGTCAGAAGTTCACTCTTGTGGACATCTGATCCATTCAGCTTTTCCCCTTGCTTTAACGGTGTGTTTTTATGCCTTCTGTTTGAAAACCTAATTAGTATGGCCAGTTT
This sequence comes from Regalecus glesne, assembly GCA_900302585.1. Lineage (NCBI taxonomy): Eukaryota > Metazoa > Chordata > Actinopteri > Lampriformes > Regalecidae > Regalecus > Regalecus glesne. The sequence continues at coordinate 12,776 of OMLC01066164.1, read as the reverse complement.
ATCACTTGTTTTTCACAGGGAGAGGGTGTCATGGTGAGATGTCTCTTGGTGACCACTTTAATTCCCTTAAAGGAAAGTAGTCACTTGTTGCTCCATAGCCTTGGAATCATACTCCCTGATCCCAACTCTGTAGAGCAATGAGTGAGTGCTTTCCTTTATGTTCTTTGGAGTGGATCTGATGATGCTATGGAGTAGTAGTATTTGCAAATTAACAGGTTGTCTTTTTTTCCAGGAATGACACCAAAGAGGATGTCTTTGTTCATAAGGTGAGGACAAGCCTAAGATATAAATATGAACGGGAAGTAATGTCTTCTCTTTGACACCTGACCTTTCTTCTCTTAGACTGCCATTAAAAATAACAACCCGAGGAAATTCCTCCGCAGCGTGGGAGATGGGGAGGTCGTGGAGTTTGACGTAATCAAAGCATCCAAAGTAAGAATCCATTTTGATGATGGTGACTTTGTACTACAGAGCTTGGCAGTGGTCCTCTTTAGACTTGATCCCACTTCTCATTACCTTCATAGGGCTTCGAAGCAGCAAACGTGACTGGCCCTGGTGGGGTCCCTGTCAAAGGTAGTCGCTACGCACCCAACAAACGTCGTTTTCGTCGTCGCTTCTTTCCCCGTGTCCCCCAGCCTACTGACCAACAAAAACCAACAGATGGCCAGGACCCAAATTCGAAGGGTGAGGATACTGGGGAGCATGGGGCCCCACCCCGTTTTCAACGGTTCCGTAGGCCACAGCAGCAGGTGAGAAATCCGTAGAGAGAAAAGCATCTTTTGACGCTCCTCCAGTAAAAACTGCTAAAAGCAGTTTTGAACTTTTTTCATTTAACATGTTGAAAGCTCAATTTCATCCATGCACCTCTGTCAGTTTTTCTGTGTAAATTCTGAAAAATGGAGGTTTCTGCAAAAGTGGCTCATTATTCATGCATAGTTTACCCCTATGGAATTAATATATCCCAGAATACAAGTTTATTGGAGTTGGGTAGAACCCTCATTTATGCCTCCTTTATTTATCTGTCCCTAAAGAAGAAAATATTTTGAAGAAGGAATTGTTTATAGCATTGATATTTACTAAAAGCTTATCTGAGCTCAATTTTAAACATGAACGTACTTACTCAATGGTGCCAAAATCGTTGTTTGTTTTAATGATGCATGCATCAAAACCTCTAGCCAACAAAGATTGAAATAAGTTTCTGTTTTGCTTTCCAAGAATGCTGGTGTCTTTTTAGTTGGACAAAAAACTGCCTAAGTGATTATAAGCCTTGGATCATATTTAAAGTTATGTCAAGTATGGTTTATGATTAGAGTTGGGTTGTCTTGTGTTTATCAGTCTGATCTTATTTTAATCTGTCATGTAGGAGGTTGAAGGACAGAAAGATGATATGGCAGAGATTGACCAGCAGAGACCGCCAAGGCGACGATTCCGTGGTCCATACCGCAGGTGATGCCCAGTGATATAGTCCATGGATTTATTTGCTTACAGGACTTCATTCCATCCCAACACTGCACAACCCATTATAGCAGATGTTTTAGGGTTGGTCAAGAATGAAGACCTGTGTATACACAGGCTTCCATGGGATATGATTGGATACTGATAATTTTCATGTTGTAGATGTCTTGATGCATGCTCATTAATCCAAGTAAAGAAATCACAAAAGGTGAATCGGTTCTTCTGGACACATTTTTTTTTATTATTGAAAGAAACTTTCCATCATTCATATAGGTGACCTCTGCAGTCTAAGCTGACTACAGGCATCCTCCACCCTTAAACAATTGTCAAGTAAATTTCATTCACTTGACTTCATTTACTTCAATTTCATTTAAATTGGTCTATAGTTAATGGGTCATTTACCACTCTGTTAGAACAGTGTCGTGTGACAGGTTCTGAAAGCTGATTGTGGAAAGTTTTGATGCACAACTCTAATACCTTAGATAAGAACAGACCCATTAGAGACTGGACAAAAGTTATTAGGAGATCCGGGATGAAGGTGAAGTTTTTTAAGTAGAGATTTGATCACACCTGTTATAAAATTGCTGGGGACAGTGCCAGTAGGAAGTGATGAATGAATAATGTCTTGCATTTGTAAGTTCTAGAAAAAGGTCAGAGGTCTTTAATAGGTTTTGCTGTAAAGGATCCAGTAAGCAGGTAGTTGGTTTAGAAGCTGACACGAGCTTAGTCAAAGAGTTGAGGGGGAAAGTCTCAAGAGGTGTAACAGGAACTATAAATGACTCATTTTACAGTTGATTAGATTTGTATGTTGTGCCAGGTTTACAAGCTCTCAGGTTTAAATGGTTGCAATTCCTGCTAGAGTGGAAACCAGCAGTGCTTGCAGGGAGTGTAGAAGACAGGGAATGGGAGCAATTAACCTAGTGATGAATACACCTCTTTCTTCTGTTCTCCACAGGCCTTTCCGTCCTCGCCCACCTCTACAGCAACACCCAGATGCCCAGCCAGCAGCTGTCCCATCAGAGGCCCAGCCAGCAGCTGTCCCATCAGAGGCCCAGCCAGCAGCTGTCCCATCAGAGGCCCAGCCAGCAGCTGTCCCATCAGAGGCCCAACCAGCAGCTGTCCCATCAGAGGCCCAGCCAGCAGCTGTCCCATCAGAGGCCCAGCCAGCAGCTGTCCCATCAGAGGCCCAGCCAGAGATTGAATCAAAGAAGCCAGAAGTGGAACCCAAGGAGCCAGAGTCCCAGTCAGAGGTGGAACCCAAGCAGCCAGAGGTGGAACCCAAGCAGCCAGAGGTGGAACTCAAGGAGCCAGAGTCCCCTGAGGTCCCAAAGATCAATGGAGAAGGAGTAGAAACCAAAGGCCAGAGAGCACAACGACAGTTTAGCCGGCGTAGACAAAGAAATTCAGAGTCATCTGCTTCTAAAGTGAGGACCTGTGCCTTTTTATGGAGTACTTAAAATCAGCACTTGTTAGTTTCTGAATGGTTCAATAAACTGTAGATGCTTCCTGATGCCACATTCTAAAATTAACGATAAAGAGCATCCAGTCTTAATCTCTCACATGGCATCGAAGGTCCATGACCACCCACGTAACACAGGGACTAATCGTAACTTGTAAAACTGACCTTATTTTAAATCTGACACAGATGTGAAATGCCTGATATAAATCGGATGACATCTGACACTCCTATCCAATTTACACTTCAGATTTTGCAGTTGAAAGTATCTGGTACCATACAATGATATCGCTTTTACATGTTCTGGTGTTAGTTGATTTAGGATTCTTTACTTTTGTGAAAAAATTACTAATTTTTGCTACTTCTATGTCCCATTGCAGAATGGTACAGACAAATCTTCATCAGAATCTGGTACTCCCCCTCAAACCTCAAAGCCAGCTGAAGTCAAATTGACATCCAAGTCACCGAAGGCCTCATCCAAATTCTCTCCGAAAGTGCCAAAATCACCTGAGGTTAAGGAGCTCAAAAGTCTCTGTTTTCCTTGGCTTTTTTCACATGTTTGAAGACTGTTTGTCAAACTCCCACTAGACTGGGCATAGCTTATCCTGCTCAAGGTTTGGTTGTTGTGTTGGCCAGCTCTTTGACCTGAACTTACATCTAACGTTTGGCTTTTTCCTTTTTTAATTTTTGTCCCTACAGCAGACACCAACTGCGATGGTCCCCTCGCCCACAGAATAATATTAGCCCTGAGGAGTCTCATGTGACCTCCAGCAAGAGGTGGGACCTCATACAAAATGGTGCAGGAAGGAGAAACGGGTATCTAGTTTCACCTCTCATACCACTGGCGTCAGCCCAAAGGGAGACGGTGCGGTCTTACTACCAAATTAAATGAAATGGCTTTATTGGAGTCAACCACTAACTGGGTTTACTTCAGCCAGTTTTCATAAATATTTTGAATTTATGCATCAAGAGGACCAGAGTAGAAATTCCACAAATCTGAAATCTTGCCAGTTTGAAGCCTTAATTTGGTGGGATTCTGAATTTGTGGACTTTCTTTCTTAATTGATATTTTGTGTTCAGTGCTGGTGTCTGTTCTAATATTTCTGTGTTCCTGTTCTGCTTGTTCTCACTCTTGCTGTTTGTCTTTCCAGGTTGTAGGGTTGGTAAACTGAGGGGTTGGGCCAATGTCCTCCCCTTACATTAGCAGCTCACCCCACCCCTCTGCTGACACTGACTTTCAATCACATCCATCAGGGCCCCCCCCCTCATGTGTTTATTCGAGTGAGGGTGTTTTGGATGTTTTTTTTTTCCTTTTTAAATTGAATGAGACTGGGTGTTGGCTGAAGCGACAAGACTTGATTTTTCAGTTTCAAGGGGAAAAAGCCAAGCGGATCAATCGGAGCAGTAGTGCATTCTGGGAGTGTGTTTATTTCCGTCACCAAACTCCAGTCTGAAACTTGCCGTCCTCCAATTTCATTTTCAGGAGGGCTATAACGGCATTCCTGGGAGTCTGTTTATTTCTGTCACCGAGCTCCAGTCTGAAACTTGCCATCCTCCAATTTCAGTTTTAGGAGGCATTTCTAAGAAGTTTTTTTTCTTTTTGGCTTTTACCATTTTTGTTTTTTACTTGTAAGCTTGTGTTCTTATTTGGAGGGGAGTATGTGCAATGTCTAAAAATAAATCTGCAAATATTGGCATTTTGTCACTTTATTTGGTAGTGATATGTGTGTGCGTAGGAAAGACAGCTCGGGTAAAAGCAAATGGGTATGTTATTTTCAAATCCCCTCAAGAGTTTTGAGTTTACCAGAAACCAAATGTGCAAAAAACAGTTTTATATATTTTTAAAAAACAACAACAACCTGAATGCCAGTTGGAGGGTCTCTGTCAAGTTTCGAAGTATAAAGTTGACATGACGACTGCTGTATTGTTCATTATACATTTACAGGTCCTCTGTCAGTGGTATACGCATCATCAAAATGGGGTGGTACAGACCAGTCAAAGGACAGCAAACGGCACATGCTAAAGAAACCAATACCAGAAAGTCACACAAACTGTCTCCAGCAATACAAAATTGATCACAAAGCAGTTAGGATTATTTATATTGTTCTAGTACACTTGATCTTTGCCTGTTGACAGGACAGTAGATGAAAGAACATTGTGCAGACCCTCATACCTTTTTTTTGCTTTTTAAAACTTCAGTCAAACACACTATATACATTAAGTAGTAAAATACAGGGTTTTTTTCTTTCAAAAGATGCATCTCTGCAGAGTGTGCAATGAGTTTGAACATCGGAGAACTGTGTCACTATGGTCATATCCACTGATGTTTCTATTATGAACCTGACATTTCTGAGTATATGAGACTTTATTATTTTTTTACATTTTCTTAAATATAAAGTGCAGGAATTCCAAAGTCTCCTACTCTGTCTGTGTACAAACCCTTTGTTGGAATAAACTCCGCCATCTATTTAGCATTGTGCACCTGGGTGGGTAATGTCTTTGAGTCCAGACACTTCTTTATATATGCTTGTTGGGGTGAAGCTACTGTGACCATATACCACCGACTCCAAATTAAATGGTAACCCTGATTCCATGTGGGTTTCTCTAAGGCCCAACTCTGTTTTGTTGTACAAAAAAAAGCCTGATTCCAAAACTTGGCTCCAAATCAAACTTGTGAACCCTAAAAACCCTACTTTGCCTTCACTCTTAAGGTGAATGTAACTGTTGATATCGGGATGCCCGTCCTGGCAAATGAAAAGGAGGAGCTTTTCAGGTGGAGTCAGGTTCAGATATACACTTCACCCCACGATTTATCCATCTTTCTCCTCCATCTCAGATTTCCTTTTGGGTTTTTTTGTACTCAGTTGAGGTTTTCCTCGCCCAAGTAGTCCAGCTCGGTGCTGGTCTTGCCCAGGTCCATGTCCATGTCCATCCCGCCCCCTAGCGAGCGCTGGTTGAAGTTGGCAGAGATCTGGTCGAAGGTCATGCCACGGGTCTCTGGCACTCGGAAGAATGTGAAGATAAGGAAGAAAAGGAGGAACACTGCGAAGATCAGGAAGACATATGGCCCGCAGAGGTCCTGCAGAGGGATGAGGGAGTGGAGGGCATGGAAGGTCAAAGGTCAAATGGAAGCTGATAAACTCTTGTTCATGGGGCTCATTTGAGATCACTATAGCTAAAGTATAAACTCCATTTCCTATTAAGCTGTATACATCATCACGTCGGATAACATACTGTTGTGCTAGTATAGATACTAAACCTGGGCTGCGGTAGCTCGGTGGTGGAGGGTGCACTTTGGGAACTGATGAGCCAGAGACTGCAGGTTTGAGCCCAACACAGGGCATCAGGAAGGACATCAGGCCTCAATCCTCCCCAAGCTCCATCTAAGTCTGTGTCCACCCTCTCAAGGTGGGGACTAATCTTGACGCATTAAAACAGACTCTCAGACTCGACCAAGCTGAAACTGACTTGCAGCTTGACTTTTGACTTTAGCACCGACGACTCAACTTCCCTTGACTTGACAATTGACTTGGGACTTCAAAATCTTGACTTGGGACCTGAGCGCCAACACTTGGGACTTACTGGTGACTTGGATAACAATGACTCGGTCCCAGCTCTCTGCAGTTTACTCACCGCAATATACTGGAAGCTCATGCCGATTATGAAGTTAGCAGTCCAGTTGGAGCAGCCAGCCACAGCCATGGCCGCCGGCCTGGGGCCCTGAGAGAAGAGCTCAGCCACAAAGAACCAGGGAATGGGACCTGGACCCACCTCAAAGAAGGCCACAAAACCAAAGATGGCTAACATGCTGATGTAGCTCATCCAGGGAATGTTTTCCTGCCAATGTAAGAGAACAAGTAGGTGATCGGTGTGGTGTCAACACTCAAGATGAGATAAAACAGTTAAAGACATTTCAGTGGAGGTGTACTCGAATGTCTATGTTTCTATAAATGCCAAGTAAAAACTAAACTATATATGTATGGATCATGTGTTTGGGTTCAAGCAGCCATTGTCTGCATATTCAAGTGACGGAGGTGCGGTGTGTTGTAGTACAGACACATTGACAGGTTTATGCTTTGATGCAGAACAACTTAATCGTCAAGTCAATTTTGATAGGCTCTTGGAACTGACCAATAAGGAGAGAGCAATTGTCATGATGATGGCACAGATGCACATCCCGCCCAGTCCCAGCATGTGGAGCGTCCGCCGACCCATCCTCTCCACCAGGAAGAGCTGTGGATTGAGGCACAACATGGTGACCCAAGTACATCAGCAACCGCCTCAGATTTATGAAACGTTTCCTCCCCTGACTGAGATGATAAGGCCGCCATAGGAGTTAGTTCACACTCATTTGGACAGAATACTGCAGCTAGGTTGCAGCACGCCATCCTGACAGGCACTGAATTATGGCTGGACATGTTGAGTCGTGATGGTTTTGCTGTACACTGGAAATATGTTGTTCTCAACAGCGGCTTGAGCCGGGCAGCAACCACCACCATGTTAACAACTTGGAGACTGAGGACGCGTATCTCCTATGCCATGGCGGTGACATTGAAACATGTTGACTCGGTACAGCAAACGTGACCTATTTGGACGGCCCATTTGAGAGAGGTGCGCAGGGAGGCCATTATCTTGTTTGCTCTTCGATAACTGCGTTAAAGATTGACGGAGGTGTGGGTATTCATGGTTATATAGCGGTGTGTAGGACAGCGCCATACAATGTTCAAATCGTTCAACACTGACACTGTGGGATACACCAACACATCTCCCTCCGCTAGGGTGAGAGGTCCGTTTCACGCGTTATGATTGGTCCCCACTTGGTGGGGTTGGACACGGACTTAGATAAGAGCTTGGGGGGATTCAAACTGGTTGCCCTTCCTGATGCCCCACAGTGGGTTTGAACTCACAACATCTGGCTCATCAGTTCCCAAAGTGCACACTCTACCACACTCTGAGCTACCGCGGCCCCCACGTTTCTTCTGAAGCTAGAGACTACAGATTCTGTCATTTCCTGTTCGTTAACCTATGATACCTCTTACATACTCAGATGTGCACTGAGTACTTATCTGCTATTTACAACCGTATGGAAGAGTCTCTGAATACTTGTTCACCTACTCACACTGAGACATGGTAGCTCAGAGGTAGAGAGTGTTCTTCAGGGACTGATGAGCCCGAGGCTGCGGGTTCAAACCCACTGCCGGGCGTCAAGAAGGGTATCCGGCCTTAATCCCTCTCAAGCTCCATCTAAACCTGTGTACACCCCCACAACATGGGGACTAATGCTGACGTGTGAGAAAGGCCTCCCTCTCTCACTAAGACCCACTACTTTTACAACACTGTGTCACCTCACATGTGGCTTTTATGGCAGCAACCCAACTGGCCTCATTCCTCCTGTGTAACACGTGACCTTTGACCTCACAGCCTTCGGCACAAATCAGAACAACATGCTTAAAAGTGTGTTTTCAGATAAGGCGTTTGACTCCATTACTGACCGAGACCACAGTAAAGGCACAGTTCACCACGCCGGCTCCTATGGTGGCGTAGACCGGGCTCCCAACACCAGCCTTTATGAAGATGCTGGTGGAGTAGTAGAAGATCTGAGAGGATGGAGATTTAGTGTTATTTAAATGTGTCCTCAGGAGGATATATATGCACATGTGAGCTCAAAAACACTGCAGTTCCGTCCCGGGACGCCGACTCACAGCGTTGATGCCGGACAGCTGCTGGGAGAGCTGCAGCAGGATGGCTATGATGATGGGCTGACGGTAGAGCGGCGAGCGGAAGAGCTCCAAGATGGACACCTTTCTCTCCATGTCCATCCTTCTCTTCTCCTCCTTCATCTCCGCCAGCATGTCCCCCACTTCCTGCTTTCCCGTCAGCCTCCGTAGGCCTGGTTGAAGAGAGGGGTCAAGATGCGTGTGTGTGTGTATGTGTGGAACCTTTTTGCAAAGTGAGGACATCAAAGTCAGCATTTAGGACCAGTCAACATGCCCAGTAAGCCCAGCATTGTATGCAATGGCTCTATAATGACAGTGACGTGGACTTCCCCACTCACCTCTCTTAGCATGGTGCTCCTGGCAGCGGATGATGTAGAGGAAGCGAGGGCTCTCGGGGCAGAAGGGCAACAGTGCCATCTGCAGCACAGTGGGCAGAATGGTCACCCCCACCAGCACAGGCCACAGCTCCTTGCTACCCAGCAGAGACTCCAGACCAAGAACCTGCACAGCAAGAGGACAGCTGAGATAAGACAAGTGGAGTTTATTAATATGTGTGTCTTCATGCATGCTCAATAATCTAAGTGAGGACGTGGCTAAAAGGTGAATCAGTTCACCTGGACAGAGTGATAACTGAGAAAGGCTTCATCACTCGGACAGGTGACATCTTCGGTCTGAGCTATAAGCCTGGTTCTAGAGTCAGTAAATACTTCTTACATGCACGTTTCAGATTCGTTTCACTTTCACACTGAACATGGGACTTTAAAACCTCACCCAGATGAAATGACCCTGAGAAGCCTATGTGACCTCTTTGCCCTTCACTTCACAGTGTGCTGTCCTACCTGTGCTATGAGAATACCAGTGACTATGGCCAGCTGGTGAAGGGTGCCCAGTGCCCCTCGCAGACTGGTGGGGGCAATTTCACCTACGTACATGGGTGTTAAGCCGGACGCCAACCCTGGAGAGATGACAAGAAAGGTGAGGAGGTGAGGAGCTAGCTAGCTTCTTCTTAAGGCTAAAGGGATGAAACTGAGCAGAGTTAAGAGTTGATCTCTAGTAGCGGGTCTTTATTTAGTCAAAACTTTAACAAGCAGAGTTGGAAAACAGTGGTGTCTAGGACCTGCCTGGAGAAGGGGAGGATGGTACACATCAAGACATCTCATATAACAGCCTGTCAGTCATAATGGCCTTTACTAAACCGATACTGTCGCTCTATAGTATATAAGCAGGATTTACTGTTAAATAGAGTATCCATCCATCCATCCATCGTCAACTACTTATCTGAACTTTCCTCTCTTTGGCCACATCCACCAGCTCTGACTGGGGGTCCTGAGGTGGTCCCAGGCCAGTGTATAATCCCTCCACCTGATCCTCAGTCTACCCCGTGGCCCCCCAGCTGGATGTGTCTGGAACACCTCAGTGGGGAGGGGACCAAGTGGCATCCCAACTAGATTCTGAACCACCTCAACTGGTTCCTCTCTACATAGAGGAGCAGAGGCTTTGCTCTGAGTCCCTCATCATGAATGAACTTCTCAGCCTGTCTCTAAAAGAGACACCAGACACCTTCCTGAGAAAAACATTTCAGCCGCTTGTATTTGTAATTTTGTTGTATTGGTCATGATCCAGCCTTTAACCTACACAGGCTTAGGGAAGAGTAAGAAATAAGAATGACCAGTAGATGCCTTCTGGCTCAGTTCTCTTTTCATCACAGTGGTTTGGTAAAGCAACCCTGATATTGCTCCATCAGCTCTGGTTCTCCGGTCCATCTCATGCTCCTTCTTCCCATCACTCAAGTACAAGACCCAATACTTTATTTTGCTATTGATATTTTATCATTTCGTCTCAAAAGACAACTTTTACATAAAGACAGAATCGAACCGGGCAGAGAAAGGAAGGAAACAGGTGTCAATCACAGTGAACTGCTCACCACAGTAGGCACCAATGATGAAGCGTCCGAGGATCATCATCTCGAAGGAGCGGCTGAGCTTGGCCATGGCCATCAGACCTCCACCGATGAAGGCCAACAGGTTATTTATGAGCATGGCCTTCCTCCTGGAAACACACAAAAAATTTGACATTGAGAATGGAGTGAGTGAGATGGCTGCTTTTACACGGTACTATTAGTCCCCATGTTGTGGGGGTGGACATGGTCTTGAAGCTTGGGGGGATTTAGGCTGGATGCTCTTCCTGGTGCTCCACAGTGGATTAGAACTCAATATATCTGGCACATAAATCCCCATTTTTTTTTAACAATTTGACATCTGTAGTTAAATAATATATTTATAAATCATCACCAACCATAACCGAGAAGCCTGCAACTAGTCTTCTCATTTTAACCACTAGATGGCGGTGTGACGTAGAGACACAGGCCACTCTACTTTCCCTCGGTAGACTTCAGTTAGCAGCAGCAACTTTTTAGCTTGTTGCCACCTTCTCTGCCGCAGCTTGTGTCTGCTTCTCCTGGGTAACTACAGAGAACGGCATGGGGACACATATATCTCTCAGCAACCCATATAAACCGAGACACAAGGAGCAGGCACAAAAATCTGTTGCTGGCCTCACCCGAGAAGAAGACAACCCTACATGGTTGCCCAGACCCAGTGCATCCAATTCCACTGGGATCCCTTTTCACTCACCGGGAGCTGTGGACTGTGGACCAGTTTCTTCATAAGCTCAGGTAAAAGAGGGAGAATGGGTAAACTGGCTGTCTGAATGGACTGACTATATAGGGGGTCTGTTCTGGAGCCATGAAAGACCCCTAATTCATCATGGCCCCTGGCATAGGCGCGGGAAGATGTTCGGAGCTCAGGGTGCTGAAATTCGAAACGACAAATAGTTTGCGCTGGTATCCTATCATAGCACCTCATTAAACACGTTTTGGCAGTTTTACACCATTGACAGAGAGACACGGATACACGCATCGGCTTTTTCTGTCTTTGTTGAAAATTATATTATACAGTATTCTGACAGTAAAATTTTGACTAACAACCAGAGGGGGTGCTGCAGCACCCCCAGCAGCATACTTACAGCGCGTATGACCCCTGGTAATGCTTGTTTCTTGTTTTAATGACGTTCAACACTAAGATGTCGTGAACTTAAACTGAAGATGTAAAGTGCAGTTTTGAACGAGGAGATAGGACCAAATAATGACTATGTAGTATTACTCAGGAGGTAGGGCGGTCATCTAGTAGTCTGCAGATTGGAGGTTTGATCTCAGTTATATCTGAGCCTCTGTCAAAGATGAGAAAGGGGCGGGATACGCCAGCTATTGAGAAATGATTATGTTGGCCCTATAGGATTTGATAAGAAATCCCTTTCCCCAGTGTGACATGGTCATGCATGGTATCACAGTTATACATAGTGTCATAGTAACACCAGTTATTGACACATAGTAATACACAGGTACTATGTTGCTCCCTACCTGCCCAGCAGCTCAGAGATGATGCCCACGCAGGAGGACGACAGCATGCCTCCAATGGAAAAGATGGCCACGGACAGGGACCACAGGGAGGTAAGGGTCCCTGATGGGATGTCTTCCCCATATCGGTGGACCCATGTAGCGTTGTAGTCCGCCTCAATGATCTGCACCATGCCAAGAGAGGAAGAGAGAGAAATTCAGCTGTGAGCCTGAGATTGTGATGTGTTGAAGGTAAGTTTAAGCACACCTCTCAGGCTCCCATGGGCCCGAGAGGGTCATATGCTTACAATATATGCTATATGCTCCCATACGTCCATGACTGAGTCATATATGTGAAGCATGTCCCCATAACCGAACAAGCCGGCGTTGCCCATATGTGTGTCTTGCCACATCCAACTCTTAATATCAAATCCAATTTGGTGTGTTTGTGAGGACTTCAACCTACAGAGGACCAAACCAGGCCCTTAATCCTTACTGGCCCGTCCACCATGACACCCCCTCACCCGCCTCCCATTAAAAAGATAAAATTAGCTCCTATCACACAAGAGGAAGAACAGTCACACAGTCATACACCCCCTTCTTGTCTCAGCTGTGGCTGATACTTGAGATGGGGAGCAGGCGGAGGGAGAGTGTGTGAGAGAGAGGGGGGGCAGACAGAGGAAGAGGGTGTGTGTATGTCAATGATCAATGATGAGTCACTGGCGAGGGAAGAGGGTACATGTGGGGTGCGTGC